>SRSE01001449.1:0-149851 GCA_005024645.1 Planiliza haematocheilus
GCAGAGTATTCATTTGTCCATATCAAATCAAATGATACATTTTATGTGTTTCTGACTCATGTTTTTCATCACGCCTAGTCAAATAGATGCATTGGAGCTGTTTTATTTCAAGCAGCATGTATAATCTCATTAGCATCAGTTTCTTTATTAAATGAGAAAAATTACATTTTATTAAACGGGGATGTCATACATTCGTAAATAGTTCACCACCAGAACTGCTATAGTTCTTCTACAGACTGAATGAGCCATCCACCCTCTGCATGTAAAGCATTAATTCAGACTTTTCTAATGGTAATACTTATTTTCCATCAGAACTACTGTAGCTTTTCTACAGACTGAATTAGCCATCTGCCCTCAGCATATTAAGCATTAATTCAGACTTCTCTGATGGTATTGGCTGTATTTGGATATGTCAGTAGATCTGCTGACAACTTTCCTTTTGTATTAAAATCTTGGCAGTTTAGAAAGAACAAAATGACAGTGAAACTGATTCATATTTTAGTCTGCACTGCAATCACAGCAGCCAGCCACTGTGAAATTCCGGAATCCAGCTAAATTGAATTCTAACACATAGCCGTTTAAGATTCGAATATGATTCGGAATGCTTTTTTCGAGGTGAAGGGAAGGACATTTGAATTTCAGAACCATCTCCATTAATATTTATGGTCAAACCTATGAAATGCACAATAGCTTTTGCTCCAGAGTTAATCATTGTCAGCTGTTTAATGCCTGTTTATGTAATACTTTGTGTTTGTCTTTGCAGCTCTGTGGGTCTTGCTAAAGCTGCTCTGGAAGCCATCAATGGATTCAACCTATTTGGAAATCAGGTATATCATAATTCACCCTCTCTTTGCACCCTCTCTTTGCACATATATATATATATATATGTGTATATATATATACACATATATATATATATATATATACATATACACATATATATATATATACATATACATATACATATATATATATATATATATATATATATATATACATATATATATATATATATATACACACATATATATATATATATATACATATACATATATATATATATATACACATATATATATATATATACAGCGGGGAAAATAAGTATTGAACACGTCAACATTTCTCTCAAAACACATATTTCTAATCGAGCTATTGACATGAAATTTTCACCAAATGTCGGCATCAACCCAAGTAATGCACACATAGAAAGAAATCCAAACATTTATGTCCATAAATGAAGTTATGTGTAATAAAGTGAAATGGCACAGGGAATAAGTATTGAACACATGAAGAAAAGGAGGGGTAAAAAGGTCTGGCAAGCCAAGAAAGCAGCTGGAGTTTGTCAGTATTCAGAAGGTTAACCTGCCCCCTATTAGTGCAAAGTAATATCAGCTGGTATAGTCCTGATTGATGCCTTTTAAAAAGGTTTCTCACCAGCAAGGTGTTAGACAAGAAGCATTGCATGATGGGTAAAAGCAAAGAGCTGTCCAAAGACCTACGCAACCTTATTGTTGCAAAACACACTGAAGGCATTGGTTACAGGCGCATTTCTAAACTTCTGAAAGTTCCAGTGAGTACCATTGGGGCCATCATCCGGAAGTGGAAAGAACACGGCATTACCATAAACCAGCCACGGCCAGGTGCTCCTCGCAAGATTTCAGACAGAGGAGTCAAAACAATCATCAGAAGGGTTCTCCAACAGCCCAGGACCACTCGTGGAGAGCTTCAGAAAGACCTGGAATCAGCAGGTACCGTTGTTTCAAAGAAAACAATAAGTAATGCACTCAACCGCCATGGCCTCCATGCACGCACACCACGCAAGACTCCATTTTTGAAGAAGAAGCATGTTGAAGCTCGTTTGGAGTTTGCGACACAACATTTGGATAAACCCATGACATTCTGGGAGAAGATACTCTGGTCAGATGAGACCAAAATTGAACTCTTCGGATGTCATAAGACACAACATGTTTGGAGGAAAAATGGCACCGCACATCACCCCCACAACACCATACCAACAGTCAAGTTTGGAGGTGGGAGCATCATGGCGTGGGGCTGTTTTTCAGCATGTGGTACTGGTAGACTTCATATCATTGAAGGAATAATGACTGGAGAAAAGTATCGAGACATTCTTGATCAGAATCTGCTGTCATCTGCCAGGCTGCTGAAGATGAAAAGAGGGTGGATCTTTCAGCAAGACAACGATCCCAAGCACACAGCCAAGGTAACACTCAACTGGTTGAAGAAAAAGAAAATAAAGCTGCTAGAATGGCCCAGTCAGTCACCAGACTTGAATCCAATTGAAAATCTTTGGAAAGAACTGAAGATCCGGGTTCACAGAAGAGACCCCCGGAACCTTGAAGATTTGAAGGCAGTTTGTGTGGATGAATGGGCCAAAATCACACCTGAGCAATGTATTCGACTGGTTTCTCCATACAGGAGGCGTCTTGAGGCTGTAATCACCAACAAAGGTTTTTGCACTAAGTATTAAATAAATTTCAGTAAGCGTGTTCAATACTTATTCCCTGTGCCATTTCACTTTATTACACATAACTTCATTTATGGACATAAATGTTTGGATTTCTTTCTATGTGTGCATTACTTGGGTTGATGCCGACATCTGGTGAAAATTTCATGTCAATAGCTCGATTAGAAATATGTTTTTTGAGAGAAATGTTGACGTGTTCAATACTTATTTTCCCCGCTGTATATACACATATATATATATATATATATATATATACACATATATATACATATATATATATACATATATATATATATACATATACATATATACATATATATATATATATATATATATATACATATATATATATATATATATACATATATATATATACATATATACATACATATATACATACATATATACATATATATACATATATACATACATATATACATACATATATACATATATACATATATACATACATACATACATACATATATATATACATATACATATATACATACATACATACATACATACATACATACATACATACATACATATATATATATACATATATATATATATATATATATATATATTAGACTTGTAGTTCTCGAGACCGGTCTTGGTCTCGAGACCGGTCTCAAGACCACTTTTTCGTGGTCTTGGTCTTGTCACGGCCTCGACAGTCTTTGGTCTCGGTCTTGTCTCGGTCTCGGGTCTCTCGGTCTCACAATGTTTCGGACTGGCTGAACGGTCTCGAAGGGATTGGTAATCTATAGACGAATCTGGCGAAACTACCGGAAGCAAGCGTGCGCCATAACTGAGCTGTTGCTGGGTAGCGTTGCACCAGTGCCTCCTATTGGTTTTATGATGTCGAGTAGGAAAACATGTTCTGTTGTAAATTGTTTCAATAGCAGCAGTAAAATTGCAAGTTGGAAGAGAAAAAATTGTGAGGTACACAAAATACCCCAGGTCAACTGCCCCTGTCTGGTGCCTCAGATAATTTTGACCCTCTATCAGTGACCTGTAGTTGGCATTTTGTTGATCATCAGATGCCAGGCGAAGGAAAAAATACTCTCGAATACCTTTAAAACAACAGAAGGGGCAGTAACATTACTGTTATGTCTGTTGTTAACATTTGATTTAGCTAGCATAGTTATTGCTAACGTTAGCTAACTAGCAGCTACAGTAGTTAAGTAGATATAATATCATCCTAGCTCCAGTTATGTCTTTATTTCCCCATTCTCTACTTTAAGCTATTTTCATAAATAATCTGTAAGATCGTTTGTACCAAAAATGGCAAAAAAACTGTGGGTTTTTTTCGGTCTCGGTCTCGGTCTTGAGCTGAACTAGTCTTGGTCTTGACTTGGTCTGTCTTGGTCTTGGTCTTGGTCTTGTCTTGGTTTTGATACTCTCTGGTCTCGGTAGTGTCTTGGTCTCGGTTTAGGCGGTCTTGACTACAAGTCTAATATATATATATATATATATATATATATATATATATATATATATATATATATATATATATATGGCTTGGTTTCTAATTTAAATCTGTAGAGGCCGATTACAGCTCTATGCATATACAAAATTTGCTTGATGTGTGCAGTGTCACCAACCTGTGCAAAGGTTAGCCTGTTTAGTAGATGTAGATGTCAAGTAGATGTCAAGTAGATGTCATTGTTCCACCATCAAGATCTCTGTTTAGCATGTTTGTGTTTGTCTCTGCAAATTATTCCACAGATTAGCGATAGTAGATATGTTGCTGTTTTTCCAATAAAACTGCAACATCCATTACATCTGCTAATGGATTGGAGAATTATGCTCTCCACTTGCCTAGCCTCCTCTTATTACCTTTTCTTCTTATTTTCTTCACTTGGGCAATAGCCCAGCTCATAGGTATTACTGCAAAGTTGTTGTTTCTGTTTCACTTCTCAACATTTGCAAAATGAAGAGTTTAACAGTGCCTGATAATGGATTCTGTCATCAAGCTTGGCTTGTTGAAAGAATCAATTTATTGAGATGGCTGCTCTATGATCTATGCTGTGTTGGGCCTCTCTAAGTGTTAGTATGTGAGTTTGTGTGTGTGTGTCCTCCAGCCTTTTGTCCTGCTGTGGGAATGGAATAGCTAAAAGCCTTCTGGTTGCTTATTAATGATCTCTTGATGATATGTCCTCCTCCCCCAAGTGAGTGGTGGTTGTACAGTTTGATGGCGCGGGGCACAAAGGAGTTCCTCCGTCTATTAGTCCTGCACCTGGGGAGAAGCAGCCTCTCACTGAAGGTGCTTCTCTGGCTACTGGTGGTCATGTGCAGAGGATGGCTGGCATTGTCCAGGATACTCGTTAGTTTTTTAAGTGTCCTGCTCTCTGCTACAGTAGCCAGAGGGTCCAGCCTCATGCCAACCACAGAGCCCGCCTGATCAGCTTCTCCAACCTGGAGAGGTCTACTTGGAGAGGTCTGTCTTTGAGGTGCTCCCACCCCAGCACGCCACAGCGTAGGTCAGAACGCTGACGACCACAATTCAATTCAATTCAACTCAATTTTATTTATATAGCGTCAATAACGATACAAATCGTCTCAAGACGCTTTACAAGACCCGGCCTGAAACCCCCAGAGCAAGTCTGAAAGGGGGGACAGCAATTATAGGGCAAGACCTCTGAGAGAAAAGAATGCATATACAAAATTTGCCAGAGAAAAGAAAGTAGAGGACACGAGAGTGGAGAGAGAAGAAAGAAGGAGAACATGTGTTTGGTGCATTGTCTCCCAGCAGCCTAGGCCTATAGCAGCATAACTAAAGGATGGTTTAGTCCAGCCCTAACTATAAGCTTGATCAAAAAGTAAAGTCTTTAAAAAGACCTTTAAAGACCTTAAAAATAGAGAGAGTGTCTGCTTCCCAAACCCAAACTGGGAGCTGGTTCCACAGGAGAGGAGCCTGATAGCTGAAGGCTCTACCTCCCATTCTACTTTTTGAAATTATAGGAACCACAAGTTGGCTGGCACTTTCAGACCGAAGTGATCTGTTGGGATAATATGGTACAATGAGGTCTTTAAGATATGATGGAGCTAGGCCTTTGAGGGCCTTGTATGTAAGGAGGAGGATTTTAATTCTATTCTAGACTTTGAGGGGAGCCAGTGAAGAGAAGCTAAAACTGGAGTAATATGATCTCTCTTGCTAATTCCTGTCAATGCTCTTGCTGCGGCATTTTGAATCAATTGGAGTCTTTTTAAAGAGTTACCACAGACTGGTAGAAGAGCCCCGGGAGCTTTTTGCAGATGTTGAAGGATCTTAACCTCCTCAAAAAATACATCCTTCTCTGGGCCTTCTTGTACAGCTGCCACGTGTAGCCCAAGATATTTATAGGTCTGCACGACCCCTACTTCCCTCGCTCCTATCAGAACTGGTCTGGGGTTGGGTCTGTCCCTCCCAAAGTCAATGACCAGTTCCTTAGTCTTTGAGTTGTTGAGCTGTAGGTTGTTTGTGTGGCTCCAGACAACAAAATCCCTCACCAGGCTCCTGTACGCCTCCTCTTCATCGCTACTGATACACCCCATGATGGCCGTGTCATCTGCGAACTTCTGGATGTGACACGTGTCTGAGTTGTAGCAGAAGTCCGCGGTGTACAGGGTGAAGAGGAATGGGGAAAGTACAGTCCCCTGTGGAGCTTCAATGCTGCTTCCTGGAGTACAAGGGGCTGGATTGTGTTGAAGGCACTAGAAAAGTCCAGGAAGGTAATCCTTACAGTGCCTTTTCCCTTGTACAGATGCGAGTGGGCTCTGTGTAAGAGGTAGATAATAGCATCTTCTACACCAGGGGTGTCAAACTGATCCATGAAAGGGCCATGTGGCTGCAGGTTTTCGTTCCAACCATTCAGCACCCATGCAGTGGGTGTGGCTGGCAAGTTTTTGTTCCAGTCAAGCAAGAGGACGCCTGAAATGACTACGTGGAGGCAGTTCAGTTGAATGATTGAGCCAAGTCAGGTGTGCTGCTGCATGGTTGGAATGAAAACCTGCAGCCACACGGCCCTTTCTGGGATCAGTTTGACACCTGTGTTCTACACCAATGTCTGCCCAGTAGGCAAACTGTAGAGGGTTTCTCAGCATGCTGAACCTTGGGTCTGAGGAGCTTGGGGAAGAGCCGCTCCAGCGTCTTCATCAGATGTGATGTGAGTGCCACCGGTCTGAAGTCATTCAGCTCGCCGGGCCTGCGATGAGAGACAAGAGCCAATTAATAAGGTCACTCACCACCAAGTGGTCAGGACTGTGAATTGCAGTCTGTCAAAATGACAGATGGCCTTCAGAAAAACAGTCTCAGTGGAAAATATTCGGTTAACGCGACCCCTACTGTGTGTGTAGTGCGTGTGTGTTTATATATATACAGTATATGACGTTTTTCTTTGTGTTTCTTTGATTTCTTTTCAAGACAGTTTGACAAGAATGGCTTTATATTAGGGCTGAAACGATTCGTCGAGTTACTCGATTAACTCGATTACAAAAATTGCTCGAGGCAAAAACTCGGCCTCGAAGCCTCGTTAAATTCCTATGACGCGCACTATACACGGATCTGACTTTTCCACACGGACCGTTGTTTTGGAAGCACGGAAGGACCTATGCGAAGCACACCACCAGCGCGTGATACATTTTGAATTTATTTGGCGCGATGGCGTAGAGTAAAGATGCCCATAAACGGTAAACGAATCACGGAAAGCGCGAATGAAAGTGGCCATGTGGCATTGTTTACAAAACTTGACCGCAGCGCACGTTTGCAGGCAGGCGACGTAAGCTCCGCTAGCTAGTGTAAAACACAAAATGGACAGGTTTTTAATAAAGAAGGGACCGAAACGAGCTCAAAAACCAGACGTAGAAATGCACATTTGCAAAGGTGACGTAGTATGTTGTCGTAAAAGTTGCTCGCCTTTTGAGTTTGCACTGCCAATGTGGCTCTTGCGAAAAATGCACCCTCATCTCTCTCACTCTTCCTCACGCACAGCACGCGTTCACAAACACACAGGTTGCTAGGTTACTATAGGGCTCATCCCAGAAATTATGTATTATTTGTTAGTAGCCTAATGGTAAATGCTGCAGGTGTAGAAATCTACATAAAACATGTTATACATGTTTTACAGTAAGTTCGCTTAACTGTATTGTTATTTAATTGTTGTCACTGGCACTTTTAATGGGTAAATTGCAATAAATGGGCTTAGTTTTGGAGCCAAATGTTGGAGTTGGAGTTCTCTGTTTTTTTGAGAATAAAAGGCAAATGCTTGATCATTTTACAGCCACATCATTTTCGTTATGCGTTATTTGTTTTGGTTGTTTAAAAACGTTGTTTAAAATATCCGATTAATCGATTAATCGATCGATAAAGTGCTAGATTAATCGATTACAAAAAGAATCGATAGCTGCAGCCCTACTTTATATTGTTAATATAGGCTACAGAGTCTTTTTTTTTTTAACATTTTCGGTTGGTGGTATGCCTTGTGATTTTTTCAACGAAAAAAAATTTACCTCTGTTACCCACTGGCACACCTGAATCATGCAGTGGCTGCAAAAATAGCAGCTTCTCTGTGTGACAAATTGAACTGGGCAGATAAAATGGATGTCACTGGGAGGAGGATCCTTTAACTTTAAAGCCAGTCATTAAACGCAGGGAGCTGTGGACACACAGATGGACAGTCAAAACCAGGTTTCATTTTCAAGGCTGACACCTAATTGACACCCAATCAAGGGTAGGACTCACACGGACCAAACACAGTCAACCATTGGGTTGATTTGGGCGGGGTCTGAGCCAGTCGGCCATGATGGTAGGAGACGCTATCGGTTGCCAGGGACAACGCCTTCAGAACTTAACAGAGGCGTGTAGAAGCATTCCAGAGCTCTTTAATTTTTGCGCGTTTATTATTTCAGCGGGACAGATACAAGAAAAGTAAGAAAGTAAAGCAATGGAGAAAGTTAAGGCGAAAGAAAATGGACCTTACAGGGACAAGCTTACACAAAACAGTAAAACAGCAGTATTTGGAGAAGCTCTCAGACATTAAACACATAGACCCATATGAGCTCCCTCCAGCGGAATGGCACGGAAACCCGGACCATTTACCTCCGTGCACGTATATGGATATTGTAAATTACCTTGTTTTTGGTGTGAGTTACTACACAATGCAGGAATTTAAATGCCACAAGTCTTTGGAAAGTTACAAGGCTTTCTGCTGTGGCTGACATTTCGGTAACCTAAAAAACTGTATTCCATTGTTCCTGTGTTATCCATATGTATCGTGTGAGGTACTGGAGCAGCAATCAGTTCCAGGCATGGAATTACAGTGCAGAATTGCAAGAACCTCCTCTACTACCGAGTTAACAACACATGTCAACAATCATGTTTTGCCACTGGAATCCTGCCAACATGGCGGAGAGGGGGAGGATCTCGCGATATCGAGGGGAGGGGCTCTGTAGCATGACGAATGAACTCCTCACTCTCTATAGTCTTAAAGCGCTGTCAATCACGACGAGTTCCAGCTACGTTAACAGTTCATCCAATCATCATACAGAAGCTCGGCATCCTGGTACATCCCACTGCCCATTCACTCCCTGAGAAGTAGCGATTTTGGAGCGTTTGTCCAATAAATGTCTAGCTTTTTTGCCCTGAGATCGGCCCATTCTGAAGCCCAATTGAAAGTCCATTGAAGCCAAGCCTTAGTGGGTTTTTAAACGGACCGTGCCATTACAGCAATATGAGAAAAAAAAAAATCACAATAGACGAACGGCTAAACTTATTACTGATTGTGTTATTATAAGAAGTAGCTATGAAGTTGATCATGTTCTAGCACGTTTTAGTTTGAGTAGTAATGTAAATTTGTAGTATTTGACGAAATTGCCAGTGATATTTTAGGGGAGGCTGAGCTTCCCCTGTAGCCTCTGACTGACATATACCCATTACTTTCAACATAGACCTCTTTTCTTTTCTATTGGGCAGGAACACATCCACCAGTTCCTCAAATGTATCCACTCTGAAAGTTTAATTCATTCATTCTGTTTTTGCATAACCGTCGAGGACCGTGTTGGCACTGGGTGAGAGGAGGTCAGCTGTTAACTCTCTGAAATTTTCAGTCATCATCAATTGAAAATGAATTCAGTAATAGCCACTAATAACTGTTTGTTACTTTAGATATTCATATAGGTTTTTAGTTATCATTTAACGTATCGATCTTTAAAAAGGTTTCATGTGTACCCACTGGTCAGGTCCAAAGCAAAGATACACATTGTGGCCCACATTGTTGCTCAGCAATCCTCTACACTATGCAGATTCCTAAAGGAAAGCTTGCAGATTTGACTAAAAGCCCTGGCCAGGCCTGTTTTTGGAGGGACATAAACAGACTGGCAACATTCATACATAATGTATCTGACTTACATCAGAAACTACTTGGCGGGTTGCTGGAATGACTTGGTTTTATGTAAGCACTGCTGATGGATGGCTGAAGTGGACTGGACCAGCTTGCTAGAACTCGCTGCTTTATGCTTGTAAAAAGCAAAAAACACCTGGAGCCTTTTGAAGTGATAAAATGAATATTGACTCACTGTTGTTCAAGAAATATATTACCCTGGTTTTACAGAGGAAGTGTGTGTTTTTGTTCTGTTTAACGCAGCGCTGTTTTCATTTCATGTTGAAATCTGCTTGTTTGTGGTCCTCTGCTGCCACCTACTGTCAGAGGTTGGTGGTGTTTTTTGTCGGAGTTCGCTGCCGACTTCAGTACGCGGGTTTCTCGCGACACCGGAAACCGGAAGCTTGTCTCCGAGTGTTCTCCGAGTGTTTTCAATGTGAAGTCTTACTGTCTTTCCGAAATATCAAGATTGCCTTGAAGGCATCGTCATTTTACCCTACTTCAATGAGCCATAAAGGAGTTAAATGGAAACTGGCCGTCTGTGTGTGGTTTATTGGAGAGGAGTTATCTGCTGTTGACCCGGGCAAGGCGTCAGGGAAGAACAGTACAGTAAAACGACGTCTTCTGCGGGCTAATCTTCGCTCCGGGAAGATAGAAGAATAACAACGTTGGAGCAACGCCCCCAACAGAATCTTCTCAACCGAATTATCATCTCAAGTGAGCTGAATATAAGCCAAGATGTCAGATAAGGCTTCGACCACAGGACCTATAAAAACAAGATCTAACACCTCTTGTTCATCTAAAAAGACTTCTTCTTCTACTAGCAAACTAGCTGTTGCCAGTGCACGTGCTGAGGCAGAGGCTGCAAAGACTGAAGCAGCATTCGCTGCAAAGGAGAATGAACTGAAATTAAAACAAGCAGAGTTAGAATTAGAAAATAAACGTTTGGAAATCATCCTTGATAAGGTTCGCCTTGAAAAGAGCTGCAGCTACAGCAGCTAAAGCAGATGTATTAGAAGCAGCAGCGCTACAGGAATGGGAACAGGATTTCAGGGACATTGATGTGCCAACTGTTGACCCGAGAGCACGCACCAGAGACTATGTTGAAGGAGTGGCTAAAACCACTCCAGCGGTGCACATAGACAGCGCTCCCATCAACATTTCAGACATGCAAACTTCTGAATATGCCCATGCTGTTGCTTCCTACCACACTGCAAGCCCAAGTAAATTGCTCCCTCAGCAGAACTGTGCTCCACCCTACACAGAGTGCATCCAAACACAGAGTCCGCTCATACGGCAAGGCATTATAGAACAGTGTGTACAACAAGCACGGCACCCTAACCACATGCCTACCACGACACCTCACTCTGAGACGGTGCATCAGCCTTTAGGAAATGGCTACAACGACACTGCACATAGCAAGCCGATAGACAATCCCTGCTTACCAAGCAGCGCTGCTCACCAGCATCAAGGTCCAGCGTACGTCCAGTATAGTGAAAACAGAGAAATGTCAGATTTCGTCAGATTCATGGCCCGGCGTGAGTTCGTCTCCACTGGGCTTATGCAGTTCAATGACCGTCCTGAGTGCTTCAGAGCTTGGAGAGCTTCATTCATGAACTCTATTAGAGACCTTAACCTGTCAGCAAGTGAAGAGCTCGACCTTCTTGTGAAATGGTTAGGCAAAGACTCAGCCGAACATGCTAGGCGCATAAGAACTATTCATGTGAATCATCCAGAGTATGGACTCAGGGCCGTATGGGACAGACTATATGAGTCCTATGGTGCACCAGAGGTCATTGAAAGCTCTCTGTTTAAAAGGCTGGAGGGCTTCCCTAAAATCCAGAACAAAGATGGGCGCAAACTAAGGGAACTGGGGGACCTACTGATGGAAATACAGGCCACAAAAGCTGATGGAGACCTGTTTGGCCTTAGTTATCTAGACACGCCCCGTGGGGTTAACCCTATCGTGCAGAAACTACCATTTTACTTGCAGGAGAAGTGGCTCGTACAAGGTTTCAACTACAAGGTACAACATAGGGCTCCCTATCCCCCATTTAGCTTCTTTGTGGACTTTGTGTGTCAGCAGGCGAGAATGCGTAATGACCCTGGTTTCACGCTGGCAGCCCCCAACGATGAACAGTATAGTCCTAACAAGCCAGCCGTCAAGTTAGAGGGTCGGAGAGCAGTAGCCGTTCTCAAGACTGGAGTGACTCCACATTCTCCACTCCCGCTTTCTGAGTCCCCATCTGTAGACAAGCCCACCACCAGAGAGGACCCAGCCAAGCATTGTCTGCTACACAACAAGCCCCACCCCCTACACAAATGCCGTGGATTTAGAAACAAGCCAATTGAGGAGAGAAAGGCACTCTTAAAGAAACATGGAGTGTGCTACAAGTGCTGCAAAGCCATACACTTGGCAAAGAACTGCAACGACGAGGTAAGCTGCACAGAGTATGGAAGCAACACGCACATTGCAGCGCTACACCCTGGCCCAGCACAAAAGGCCAACAGCTCTGTGGACCCTGCACCAGAGGATGGCGGGGAGACTGCAGTCACAGCTTCATGCACCAAGGTGTGTGGGGAAGGCGCCTCAGGACACTCCTGTTCAAAAATATGCCTTGTTAATGTGTACCCAGACACTCTCTCTGATGCAGCAGTCCGTATGTATGCCATATTAGATGAGCAAAGCAACCGGTCACTTGCGCGGTCTGAGTTCTTCAATGTTTTCAACATCTTGAGTCGTCCTTCACCTTACTCACTGAAAACATGTGCAGGAACAACAGAGACTGAAGGCAGACAAGCACGCGGCTTTGTGGTTAAATCTGTCGATGGCAGCGTTACACTCGCACTGCCGCCCCTGATCGAATGTAATGAAATACCTAACAATCGGGCAGAGATACCCACACCTGAGGTTGCCTCCAGCCACGCCCATTTGAAGCATCTGTCGAAACACATCCCAGTCCTCGATCCACAGGCTCCCATCTTGCTCTTGTTAGGCCGAGACATAATCAGAGCTCACAAGGTACGAAAACAGGTAAACGGCCCACACAACGCACCCTACGCCGAAAAGCTAGACCTGGGATGGGTGATCGTGGGTGATGTGTGCATGGGGGACATGCACAAGCCGCCTGTCGTCCATTCCTACTACACCGACGTGCTGAAGAACGGGCACCCCTCTCTGTTTCAGCCATGCCCGAACAGCTACACGGTGAAGGAAAGATACTGTGACACTGAGCCACCCTCACACTCCCTCCTGCACGGGATCAGTCACGCTAAAGGAATACAGAACACTTCAGACGGTGACGTGTTTTGGACAACTAAGGATGATGACAGAGAAGCCCCCTCCATAGAGGACCTGCAGTTCTTGAGCATCATGGACGATGGAGTCTACAAGGATGAGGAAAACAGCTGGGTAGCTCCCCTGCCGTTCAGAGTTCACCGGCCACAGCTGTCAGACAATCGCGCCCAGGCCCAGGAACGCCTCAACTCACTTCAGCGCTCTTTTAAAAGAAAGCCGGAAATGAAAGAACAATTCGTCACATTCATGGAAAAGATATTCCAGAATGGACATGCTGAATTAGTACCCCCACTGAAACCTGAAGAGGAGCACTGGTACCTGCCGTGCTTCGGGGTCTATCATCCAAAAAAGCCCTCTCAAATAAGAGTCGTATTCGACTCCAGTGCTCAGCACAAAGGACTGTCTCTGAACCAAGTGCTGTTAACAGGACCGGACCTCAACAACAGCCTCATCGGAGTCCTCTTTCGTTTTAGGAAAGAGCAAATCGCCTTCTCTGTGGACATACAACAAATGTTCCACTGCTTCAAGGTCAAGCCTGAACACCGTAACTTTCTCAGGTTCCTGTGGTTTAAAGACAATGACCCAGATAAAGAGATAGCAGAATATCACATGAATGTCCATGTGTTCAGGAATAGCACCTCCCCAGCCGTTGCTATTTACTGTCTCAGACGCGCAGCTCATGAAGGTCAGAGTGAGTACGGAGAGGACGCACAGCAGTTTGTGAGCAGAGATTTTTATGTGGACGATGGGTTGAAATCCCTTCCCACAGCGGAACAAGTCATCAGTCTGCTCAAAAGAACTCAGAGAATGCTGGCCAGCTCCAATCTTAGGCTGCACAAGTTGGCTTCGAACAACAAAAAGGTCATGGAGGCCTTCCCATGTGAAGATCGCGCCACAGACTTAAAGTTCCTTGACCTGGCTGCTGATGAACTGCCAGTGCAAAGGAGCCTTGGACTACACTGGGACTTGGAGTCAGACTGTTTCACTTATCGTGTTGAGCATGAGAGAAAGCCATTCACTCGACGAGGCGTCCTCTCCACAGTGAACAGTCTGTATGATCCTCTCGGATTCGTCTCTCCAGTGACAATTCAAGGAAAGGCGCTCCTCCGCTAGCTCACCACTGACTCTCCTGACTGGGACGCACCGCTACCTGCAGAAAAGGAGAAATTGTGGGACAGCTGGAGAGATTCTCTTCAAGAACTGGAAAAGTTAAGAATCCCCAGAGCTTACACTGGAGTGCCTTTGTCTACGGCTGAGCGAGTAGAACTTTGTGTCTTTTCAGACGCATCAGAAAAGGCTGTTGCTGCAGTTGCCTATGTAAGAACTGTAGAGGCAGATGGACATTGCCACACAGGACTGGCTTCAAGCAAGGCCAGACTCGCGCCTAGAACACACCATACCCCGTTTGGACTATGCGGAGCTGTCATGGCTGTGGATCTGGCTGAGACCATCATGTCTGAAATCGACATCACGTTTGATGCAGTCACGTTCTACACAGACAGCAGGATTGTACTTGGATACATCTACAATGAGAAAGGAAGATTCTATGTGTACGTGAGTAACCGAGTACAACGAATCAGACGAAGCACTCAGCCACAACAGTGGAGGTACGTACACACACATCACAATCCTGCAGACATCGCAACGCGGCCGATCCCAGCAGACCGCCTGAAAGACACAATGTGGTTTACTGGACCAGCATTTCTGTGTCAGCCTGACGCCATGCCGCCTGACGAACAGCTTTTTGAACTCTTACAGCCAGAACAAGATCCTGAAATCCGGCCACAAGTGACCACAATGTCCACGACAGTGCGTAATCACCTTGGCTCACAGCGCTTCAGCCGCTTCTCACGCTGGCGCTCGCTCACAAGGGCTGTTGGTGTGTTGATTCACGTCATTCAGAGCTTCAAGAAAGACAAAATTACTGGACAGTGTCAAAAGTGGCATCTTTGCTGCACGCCTGTGGAGGTTCTTAATCAGAGTGAGACAGTCATCATTAGAACAGTCCAACAGGAAACCTTTGAGAAAGAACTACAGTGTCTCTCAACTCATGCAGACATTCCAAAGAGCAGCCCACTCTGGTCTCTGGACCCCTTTCTCGACCAAGCAGGCATGCTGAGAGTGGGAGGACGTCTCGCGGCTGCTGACTTAGGACCCGATGAAAAGAGACCACTGATCTTACCTGGGCGTCACCACGTGGCTACTCTCATCGTACGCCACTTTCATGATCAGACACATCACCAAGGGCGTCACTTTACTGAGGGTGCCATAAGATCTGCTGGCTACTGGATACTGGGTGGCAAGAGATGCATCAACAGAGTGATCTTCGAATGCATTGCCTGTCGCAAACTCAGAGGGAAATGTGAAGTTCAAAAAATGGCCGACCTGCCACCAGACAGACTCAGTGCCGAACCGCCCTTCACTAACGTTGGCACGGATGTGTTTGGGCCCTGGGCTGTTGCTGCACGCCGCACGAGGGGAGGTCACGCTGAGAGCAAGAGGTGGGCAGTTCTTTTTACTTGCTTATCTGTCAGAGCCATTCACATCGAGGTTATTGAGTCGATGGACTCCTCGAGCTTCTTTAACGCACTCAGAAGCTTCCAAGCAATCCGGGGCCCGGTGAAACACTTGCGCTCTGACAGAGGCACAAATTTCATCGGAGCTTCTAAAGACCTGAAAATCCCCTCCAATGCTGATGAGAAAGCTGTGGAGAGATTTCTCTCCGACCAGGGCACTACATGGACCTTTAATGCCCCTCACTCTTCTCATATGGGAGGGGCCTGGGAAAGAATGATCGGCATCACACGACGCATTCTGGATTCAATGATCATGCAGATGGGCTCTTCCAAACTCACACACGAGGTGCTCACAACCTTCTTAGCTGAGGTCACTGCCATTGTGAATAACCGCCCACTTGTGCCTGTGTCTACGGACCCTACAGATCCTTTCATCCTCACACCTGCATCCCTGCTGACTCAAAAAGTAGGCCCTTGCCCACCTCCACCTGGCAACTTTGATCACAAGGACTTATACAAGCAGCAGTGGCGCAGAGTTCAGAGTCTGTCCAATACATTTTGGGACAGGTGGCGCAAGCAGTACCTGGCGACACTGCAACCCCGCAGGAAGTGGTCATCCGACCAGCCTAATGTCACAGAAGGAAGTGTGGTGATTCTCAAGGACATGCAGTGTAAAGGAACGACTGGCCTCTTGGCGTCATCACAGACGTGTACCCCAGCAATGATGGACGAGTGCACAAGGTTCAGCTGAGAGTTGCTAGGAAGGACGGCACTAAACTGCTCCTCAGACCTGTGAATGAACTGATCTTGCTTATTCCCTCAGATAAATAAGCGGGTGGTATCTAAACCAAGGTTTAATGTGTGATGTTTGTTAACAAATAAGAAATGTGATGTTTTAAGAATGCTTGTTGGAAAAAAAGGAAGGAAAACACTTCGCACATTCATTACAATTTCAGAAAAGGAAATTCTCAGAAAAGGTTAGAAGAGTGAAACCCCCTGGGTATTCAGGTGGGGAGTGTTCTGTTTAACGCAGCGCTGTTTTCGTTTCATGTTGAAATCTGCTTGTTTGTGGTCCTCTGCTCCCACCTACTGTCAGAGGTTGGTGGTGTTTTTTGTCGGAGTTCGCTGCCGACGTCAGTACGCGGGTTTCTCGCGACACCGGAAACCGGAAGCTTGTCTCCGAGTGTTCTCCGAGTGTTTTCAATGTGAAATCTTACTGTCTTTCCGAAATATCAAGATTGCCTTGAAGGCATCGTCGTTTTACCCTACTTCAATGAGCCATAAAGGAGTTAAATGGAAACTGGCTGTCTGTGTGTGGTTTATTGGAGAGGAGTTATCTGCTGTTGACCCGGGCAAGGCGTCAGGGAAGAACAGTACAGTTTTGATGAACGGAGGTGTGATGGTGGAAGTTATGGAGCCCAGTCATTCTAACCATTTTCCTGTTTCTGTTAAATGACGGAGGACTTGTTGTACTGTATGTGCAGGTTTGTGGGTGTGCACATACTGACCAGGAGACTGTGTGTTGCTGTGCAACCTGTGGAGGGTAATGATTCACCTGTAACAAGGATGCTGTCTCTGTTTTTTGTGCTGCAGGGCTGCTCTTGGTCTGTGATATTTGTGGATCTGGATGCTCACAACAGGAACAGGCAAACTCTCTGCTCCCTTCTGCCCAGAGAGTCTCGCTCACACGTGAGTTTGCCCGTCCATATATCTACTTAAATTCATCTTCCTAATCACAGTAATAAAAAATAAAAAAGTTAAATAATACATTTTCTTAGTCTCCCTACTGGTAATTGGGATTGTACACAAAGCTGCACAGTCACATGGAAAAGAAATATGTGCAATAAAAATGACAAAATTGCCTCATTTGAACAATTTTCTTCATTTAGCCTTGCTAGTGGGACAGGTCATCAATCATACTGTCTTTGTATTGTACTGACTTTGGCTATCCCCTGATTTTGCACGTACAGTATGTCAACCTGCTTGTGATGCACAACACAACACAGGCCGTTGTTCTCCATGCTCTGCCCACAGTGTTTTATTGATAACTATCTTGAATTACCTTAATTTGAACAAACCTGAATTTTTTCTTATTGTGTTTTAACAATAAAATTCATGTACAGATGAATTTTATTTTTTGTTTAGAATGACTTGGATAAATTCATTCTATAAGAGTGTATGAAGTATAATATAGTATAGGTACTGAAATATTGTATAAATTGTAACTTTGACTTGTTGGCCTTTAAAAGAATGTCCACAGTTGTTTGTTGCAACCCCCTCATCCTTTCCTGTGACTCAGAGAAACAGCTGTGTACATACTCTCTACTGAATATTAGCCTGCCACACATATGTCAGAAACCTAAAAGGTAAATTGTACAAATCAAACAAACTATGCGCTTGTGTCAGTGTGTCAGTGGAAATCAATTCAGAATTGTATTCTCCTCCCTCATGGTGCAGTCATTATACTGCCTGTACCTGGGTTATTGATGGCTCAGCACCTACAAGAACTCGCAGAATTGATAGGTTGCTCTAGAGCTGCAGGGCAGTAGAACTGAAAAAAAGGAGTGGAATGCAGAGAAGAAAGTGGAAGCAAAATTACTCCTTCTCTCCAATGCACTACTTGCAGATACTTGCATCTCTCTCTGCATGTGTCCTGAATGTGTCAGGCAGAATAGCTGCCATCAGCTTGTGAGGAAATGAGTGTAATTAGACGATCAGAGTGCCGTTATAGCTGTAAGGGACTGAGATCAAGGAGCTGGAAAGATGGTGTGAGATTATGTCTAGATAAACAAAATATCATTAAAAGAATACATCTACAAATCGAAATGTAATAATCAGCTCTAGACTCATTTGTTGCTAGCAGGTGTCAAAACCCACCTCAAGCATTGGTTGAAAGCAAACCAGTCTTGTAACCACTGACTTTTGTCATCTTAGTAATATACGGTCTTATGTTGTGCTCTTATTGTGATCTATTGTCCTGTCCTATGTCTTATAATGTTTTTGTGTTACATGCCTAGGGACTGCAAATGCAAATTAGCATTGTTGCTATAATCAGGCATATTTACGTCTATTGCTGTCTGAATAGATGTTCATTAATGTGCACTGTCCCTATCAAATAACTAAATAAATGAAACAAAATGGTCATTGTTATTTACTTCTGCTGTCAGTGGTATTAATGTTCCTCATCTGTGTGTGATAGATGACACTCTGGACTGTCTATCTATCTGTCCATCTATCGTTCTTTATTTCTTTCTGGCAGATTGGTACCCACAGATTAGTTATGCCTGTGATGACTGTGATGTAAACAGGTTTGTATTGATAACAAAAGGTGTGGTGTCATTTCTATGAAAAGCAAAAGTGTGGACAGAGCCTTATTATTTCTGTAAAGCTTACGTTTCCTGTCTGGCAGAACACAGATGCAGCCCTACTTCCAACCATCAGCTATCCTGCCTTTGCGGTCGATGATGACGCCCTCTACAGTCAGACGCTTGACAAGATTGTCCGCAAGCTTCAGGGTAAATATGGCTTCAAACGTTTTCTCCGTGATGGCTATCGCACTGCAAATGAAGACAAGAATCGGCGCTACTACAAACCTGCTGAAATGAAGGTGGGCGTTTTTGTTTTTGTTTTTTTTGTTATTTTATTTGTGGTTTATTTTACAGACTTCATCTGTGAATAATAAAGTAAAACTAACTATTAAAACTATAAATTTCAGACATACATCACCTGATTTGCAGACTGGTGATTAACATGTTGTGGTTGATTTTACAAAAGCTAAACTTAAGTAGCCTGTACTTATCACATATGATATGAACATATGATCGCTAAGGTGATTGTAGTACACTTGCAAGTGTTCCTTGAGTGAATCAGAGTCTGCACTCCAAATGCTAAACAAATCATTGCATGAGCTGTAAAATGAATCCTCCAGAATTAATGAGCTCACTGAGGCAGATGGAAGAAACAGCTTACAGTTATGACTCATGTCAGACACAACATGAGCTGTTTTGATTTAAAAACACTGATCCACTCTGTCACTCTTATCAGTTCTACTGACTAAAAGGGACTCAACTGATAATGTTGATTTTGAGCTTTCATATTCATTGTTAAGATGTCACTATTTTTAATGAGACTGTTTGCAGAAAGGTGGAACTGGTGTGGTGGAACTAATTAAATAATGAGAAAGAAAGTTGCTGATGCTGTAAGTAAGTTGTAGCAGAAGCCACTTTTTAGGTACCAACAACTCTGAGCGGCTTTTAAATTAGCTGTATTTGATCCTTCAGCTTATAGCCTACAAAGACTCAAATCAAACAGTATTTAATGCTTTAGATAGATAGATATATATACGATATGATCCCTTGGGGAGATTCCTGCAGGGAAACTGACAATTTAGTCCCTCCGTCCTGCCCTCAGTTCTGCCAGCAGGCTTATTTTTTTCGTACAGCATTGATGCCAGTAAAGTTTCAGAATGTAAAAATCTTCAGCAAGACTTGTTTCCATTTCCCCTCCTTCAGCAGATACTTCAAGTGAAAAGGATCCAGCTATAAAAGAGGAAGCAGATGCTTATTTATTAGACAATGCAGTAAATATTACCTCTAGATTATCAATGTGCATTAAGGCATTTTGAAGCAAGCTGCTAATTTGTTATGTCAAAACCAAAGAATTTGCCTGTTTTAGAGATGTTTTACAAAGTAATTAATTCAATTAAAGTAATTTAAAGTAATTCATCTTGAATTACCCCCGGGATTAATAAAGTATCTATCTATCTATCTATCTATCTATCTATCTATCTATCTATCTATCTATCTATCTATCTATCTATCTATCTATCTATCTATCTATCTATCTATCTATCTATCTATCTATCTATCTATCTATCTATCTATCTATCTATCTATCTATCTATCTATCTATCTATCTATCTATCTATCTATCTATCTATCTATCTATACATTTATTACAGAAAAATGTAATATGTTATCTGCTTTGTCTAATTGCTGTGTGTCTGTCAGTTCTGTGTAGAGTAAATGAAGTCGCAGGTAGATCTGGTCTCGAAGACATTGACTGAAGCTATTGCTTCCTGTCTGTTTACCATTGACAGAGGGCAGCCCATATGATAGACAGTTTTACCAATGAGTCGAGCTGCAGTGAAGTTAAGCAGCTTGACTCATTGCTGCATCTTTACAGCAGGTATCCCTAGACAGACCAAAAAGGCGGACTGCCCCGTCTCTCCCTTTCTTTCATGCTCTCTCCCCTGCCACTAAATGCAACCTCCCCTTATTCTATATCTCCTTATTTCATTCTCATGTCTTTTATTATTATTATTTCCTTCACCCATCTCTCACTGCTACTGTTGATTTTCATCTTTTCTGAAATACACAGCTTTAGGCCACAGCTTTAGCTTTATGCATATATGCATTATCACAGGCTACATTCGCTCAAAGATTGTGAAAGCAGCTTCTCAGTGTGCACACGTGTGCTATCTTTATCGCTCCTCAGTTATTGCCTCGGGATATAATCTCTGTTATTTTCCATCACTCTGGAGATTATTGAGGAAGATGATGAATAGCAATGGTCAAGACTAATAACATGGACAGCTAGATGAACTAAAATGCATGCATTGTAATGATGGGTTTCAGTGAAGCTATTAAAAAAAAATATGGGTTGAACTTTATACAATCTGGCCTTGATCAGTTATACAGATCTTGTAAGACTTTTAAGTGAGGCTAAACATGACAAGATAGGTTTATTGAAATGAATAGCTCTCTGATTCAACTCTTTTCCACTTGCACTTCCACTCGCGTTTATGTTTTTGGCAGTGCACACTCATGTCCTGCTCAATCCATAACATGATGTCTGACTGAATAACATCCAGGGAACAATCCAAGAAGAGATGATGATGTTCAGTTAGTGGTCAGTTAATCGGGTACTCTACTGCCTGCAGAATGTTTATGAGAGAGAGGTTTAAATGACTGTAAGAGCTAAATCAATTGACGTGATTACCATGTCATCATGGTGTCTCCAAATTTAAATTCTTTGACATACTTTACATGTGTAAAATATTCAGTTTTAGTGGTATGAAATTTGGAACAGGTAACTTGGAATAGGTAAAGCCAACTTGTGTTACCTTTTTGTGTACAGCTTTCAAATTACTTTGGCTATACCCTGGATAAATATTTCATGAGAATTTTGCAGGAATGGCAATGGGTTCACATGAATGCAAAATCTGAGCTATCATTAACTTCATCTCTTAATTGCTATCAATTAGGAGGAGACAGCTGTAGTGTCAAGGAATGTGGCCCAGCAGTCACCTACTAACTTTTCTGTCACTATGTGTGTATTTCTGTATTTGTTTCTCTCTTTGTATCATAAACTTTTGGACTTTTTAGACCTCCATGTGTCTTCTTGAAAGCAAACACTGCAAATTCTCTATAGTCCCAGTTCCTCCTTCCTCTTTTGGAAACATGAAAGCAATAATTCCTCTTGTCTCTCTCTTTCTCCAGCTTTTTGATGGAATTGAGTGCGAGTTTCCCATATTTTTTATCTACATGATGATTGATGGTAAGCCCTGTTCCATTCATTGCTACTGTATGTATGGTGCCTCAAGTGGCTCATTGGAAAAAATAGAAGACAAGCTTGTAGCACTTGACAGGAAATTACCTCTTGGCCTGGTTTTAGAGGACTTAAATACCCTAATAAAGGTGAATTCATGCATCATTTAATCATCAACATGTGTGTATTCTACTGACATTTTTGGAATTAACAGATAAACTGATTTAGGGCCAGTTGTCCAGTCCCAGCCTATTTGTCTTCATGGAAAACATCCTTTAACAGCTCAAAAAGTTTTAAGCTGATGTAAACAACTAAATATAATTCAAATACAACCGTGATTTCAAAAACAAGCATCTCCAAATAAATGCTTTATCACCATGTTGTCCACATACCAGAAGTTAAAACATACCAGACCCTGAAAGGCATGCCTACATATAGCTTTAACACAACCAGATAATTTGCTGTTTATGTACTGTGTATATTCTTGACTTTTACAATTAACAGTTCAGTGCAATATAGTGTCCTGTTTGAATTACTTGGGGATAGATGATCTTGTCACTTGCGAAGCGTGCACATGTACTTTAACAGGAAAGTGGCTATGCTGTGCTTTATTTATTTATTTATTTTTGGATATGGATACAATAAATGAAATGGCACCGTCTATGTGAAAGGGTTTGTTCATAGTGATGACAGATAATTCTCAGTTCCCAGCCGCTTTGTAGAGCATGTTTGGGTTTTTCAGCTTGCTTTGCTCATTCTTACAGCTGTTGTCACCTTGCTTTTTTAAAATAAACCAAAAAAAAAAAAAAAAAAGTTGCCACCTGCATTTAACTAAGCAAATAGGTATGAGCCTGCTATTGGATAAGTACTGCATGCGTGATTATCTTTCTGCAGTCAACAAGTTATTTAATCCCAAATGATGCAATAAGTAGCATCGTATGGTTGTTTCTTAAACAAACATGTCAAAAGACATATCCTGTGGTCATGAAATAACTGTTAGTCTGTCTGAGGAAGGTCAAATCACTGGCATGCATCAAGCAGAGAAAACATCTAAGGAGATTGCAGAAACTACTAAAATTGTCCAACACATTATTGAAAAACTGGAAGGATAGTGGGGAACCATCACTGAGAATCGAGGAAGAAATGTGGTTGGACAAAAATCCTATCAATCGTGATCGGTGATCACTTAAATCTTTGGTGAAATCAAATCGAAGAAAAGCAACAGTAGAACTCAGGGCTAAGTTTAATAGTAAAAGTAATAGCATTTCCACACATACAATGCGAAGGGAATGGAAGGTATTAGGAGTGAACAGCTGTGTACCCTTAAGAAAACCACTAACCAGTGAGGCTAACTGGAAAAAAAAAACTGGTTTCAATTTGCTAGAGAGCATAAAGATTGGACTCTGGAGCAATGGAAGAAGGTCTTCCCTGATGGCATAGGCATATTCCAAGATGACAATGCAAGGATCCATCGGACTCAAATTGTGAAAGAGTAGTTCAGGCAGCATGAGACATCATTTTCACTCATGGATTGGCAACCACAGAGTCCAGACCTAAAACCCATTGAGAATCTTTGGGATGTGCTGGAGAAGGCTTTGCACAGTGGTCAGATTCTCCCATCATCGATGCAAGATTTTTGTGAAAAATGAATGTGACAATGCAAAAGCTTATCGAAACAATGCCACAGAGAATGCAAGCTGTAATCAAAGCTAGAGGCGGTCCAACAAAATATTACAGCAAGTGACCTGTTATTTTTGGTGGCTTCTTTTTGGCCAGGCAGTGTTATTGTCCTACACCATTAACAGTTACCCCCAGCACTGGTTTTGTTGTGAAATGAAGACTTTGTTGATGAATGAATATATATTTAAAAATTATCTCTTTTTATATTGCATTTCTCGTATAGAGCAACATAAATTAATGAATTAACTGTGCAGCATGCTAAATACTGCAGAGCAACCGGAAACTGAATTCATGCAAACAATCATGGATGTTGTTTGTTTGTCCTCATATAGAAGTCAAGTGCCCTCAGTGTGACTGAGTAAATGTCTTCACAGACATGAACATATACACTAATCAGGCATAACATTATGACTGGTGAAGTAATAACACTGATTCACTCTTATCACGCCACATTTTAGTGGCTGGAATAAAATAGGCACTAAGTGGACTTTTTGTTTGCAAAACTGACGCGTTAGAAGCATGAAAAATTTGAGCAAGTTTCACAAGGCCCAAACTGTGATGTGACTGCAGCTCTTGTGGGGTGTTGCCAGTCTGCAGTGTTCAGTATCTTAACTCTAGAACTGGCAACAGGGTCATACGCAGCCAAAGCACACTGATGCATGTGGGGAGTGAAGGCTGGTCCGTGTGGTCCAATCCAACAGAAGGGCTCCTGTAGCTCAAACTCCTGAAGAAGTTAAAGCTGGTTTTGTTAGAAAGGTGTGAGAATACACAGTGCATTACAGTTTGTTGTGTATGGGGCTGCCACACACCAGTCATGGTTGCCCATGCTGACCCCTGCCCACCGCTGAATGCGGCAACAATGGACATATGAGCATCAGAACTGGACCACAGAGCAACAGAAGAAGGTGGCTCGGTCTGATGAATCACATTTTCTTTTATATCCCGTGGATGACCGTGGATCACCGGGTGCATATGCATCACTTACCTGGAGAACTCATGGCACCAGGATGCACTATGGTCCGACAGACCATAGTGCGGGACGGCTGTGGCTCAGTAGGTACAGTGGGTTGTCCACGAAACAGAGGGTTAGCGGTTTGAACCCCGGAATGCGCCACATGTTGAAGTGTCCTTGAGCAGTTGCTCCCAGTGCGTGGCGCTGAATGTGTGTGTGTTTGTGTGAAGAAATGGGTAGATGTGTCTCTGACTGTAAAGCACTTTGAGTACTAATAGGTAGAAAAGCGCTACGTAAAAGCAAGGCCATTTACCATTTACCATTCTATTAGAAAATCTTGAGCCCTGCCATTCATGTGGATGTTACTTTGACACAGACCACATATGTAAGCTTTGTTGCAGGCCATGTATACCCCTATCTTGGAAATGGTATACCCCAATGGCTGTAGCTTCTTTCAGCAGGATAATGCGCCCTGCAACAAAGCAAAAATTCTGCAGAAATGGTTTGAGAAGCGCAAATTTGAGGTATTGACTTGACTGTGGGATGTGCTTGACAAACAAGTCTGATCTAGTGAGGCAAATGAAAGAATTTAACGGATCTGCTGCTAACACCTTGGTCCCAGATACCACAGCATACATTTAAGGGTCCACACCTTGATGGGTCAGGACTGTTCTGGCAACAAAAAGGGAGACCAACACAATATTAGGAGTGGTCATAATTTTATGCCTGGTTGGTGTGTGTATATGCTCATGCATTCATTCAAGCACCCCACTCCCCCACACACAGAGTGCATGCAAAACACACAGTGCCTTCTGAACCCCCGTTTTAGATGTTTGACTACTTTATGTGTTCAGTCTTTATTTGTTTCAATCTTTATTAGGGATTTTTTGTGTGTTGTAGGGGTGTTCAGAGGAAATAAGGCTCAAGTCAAAGAATACCAGGACCTTCTTGGACCCATCATCTTCCAGTCTTTTGAGGGTGAGTAATTATTATACATTATACATACACAGTTACAGATGAAAAGAGTAAAATTACGAACAGGGGTAAAATCACTCTCTGTGACCAGAGAGTGAATAGGGTTGAGGTTGACCACCAAGAATGCGCCGCGGATGTACGCCTCGGTACTGTGCTCTCTAGTACTTGTTGCTGTTTTACTAACCTTTTTACCGTTCAGCCGCCCTGTGCTTCTCTGAAACCTGGCTCAGTGAACATCCCGGACAGCACACTATGGCTGCTGGGCTTCCAGCTGTTCAGTGCAGACCTCTGCGTGGAACTGTCTGAGAGGTTAAAGGGAGAAGGAACGTGCTTCTACATTAACTAAGGTTGGTGTACAGATGTCACAGTGTTAAAGAAAACATGCAGCCCTCACTTGGAATCTTTCTTCGTAAACTGCAGACCATTTTATTCACCGCGGGAGTTCGCCTCGTTTGTGCTGGTCGGTGTGTACATTCCACCACAGGCGTGCATAACGGAGGCGTTACAACACCTCGCTGACCAGATTACGGACGTGGAAAAAACACACCCGGACACTGTGCTACTCATTCTTGGGATTTTAACAGAGCAAATCTCAAACTTGAAATGCCTAAATATAGACAGCACACTTTGGACCACTGCTACACCACAATAAAGGACGCATGTCGCTCTGTCTCCTGCGCCTGGTCCATTTCATCCCATCCTACAGGCAAAAGCTGAGATCTGTTAAGCCTGCAGTGAGAACTGTGAAGAGATGGACAGACGAGTCAAAGATGCAATTACATGCCTGCTTTGACTGCACTGATTGCAGCCTCAGACCTGGATGAACCGAATGACACTGTGACATTTTACATCGGTTTTTGTGAGGACATGTGCATGCAAACCAAAACCTTCTGCACGTTCAACAACAACAAGCCATGCTTCACTACAGAACTGAGACGACTACGTCAGGACGAGGAGGAGGCCTACAGGAGTGGGGATCGGGACCTGTACAAGCAGGCCAGGAACAAGCTGACAAAGGAGATCAAGGCAGCAAAGAGGAACAACACTGAAAAGCTGAAGGGCCGTTTTTCTGATTCTAATTCAATTCAATTCAATTCAGTTTTATTTATATAGCGTCAATAACAATACAAATCGTCTCAAGACGCTTTACAAGACCCGGCCTGAAACCCCCAGAGCAAGCCTGAAGGTGACAGTGGCAAGGAAAAACTCCCTTTTAACAGGAAGAAACCTTGAGCAGAACCCAGCTCATATGGAGGGACCCATCTGCCTAAGGCCAGCCG
Source organism: Planiliza haematocheilus (assembly GCA_005024645.1). Taxonomy (NCBI): domain Eukaryota; kingdom Metazoa; phylum Chordata; class Actinopteri; order Mugiliformes; family Mugilidae; genus Planiliza; species Planiliza haematocheilus. The sequence continues at coordinate 27,100 of SRSE01001449.1, forward strand.
GGTACAGACAGAGAAAGAGAACAGCAAGATAAACATACACATATCGGACTAAAGCATACAAGTGGGATGCTATGATACAAACTAATGATGTTGAATGACAGTTTGAAAATATAAGGGGAATCATTGGCAGGTTGGAGAATTGTTCATTCAGGTAGGAGTGGATAACAGCAGGATTCCATGGAGACTGGGCAGGCTGATGAGACCACGACAACAGATGTAGTATGGCGCTCCACAGGAAACACTCAACTCCAGGCCAGAGATACTCGGAAGAAGGGAGAGCAGCAGTAAACATTCTACATAGTAATAGCACAGAATTGCATGACTAGTAGAAGATAGGAAATAAGAGGACAAGAGCTCTGTGCCAGAGAAAAAGAAAGTGGAGGACACGAGAGTGGAGAGAGAAGAAAGGAGAACATGTGTTTGGTGCATTGTCCCCCAGCAGCCTAGGCCTATAGTAGCATAACTAAGGGATGGTTTAGTCCAGCCCTAACTATAAGCTTGATCAAAAAGGAAAGTCTTAAGCCTGACCTTAAAAATAGAGAGAGTGTCCCGAACCCGAACCCAGACTGGGAACTGGTTCCACAGGAGAGGAGCCTGATAGCTGAAAGCTCTACCTCCCATTCTACTTCTTGAAATTCTAGGAACCACAAGTAGGCCTGCACTTTCAGACCGACGTGATCTGTTGGGATGATATGGTACAATGAGGTCTTTAAGATATGATGGAGCTAGGCCTTTGAGGGCTTTGTATGTAAGGAGGAGGATTTTAAATTCTATTCTAGACTTTAAGGGGAGCCAGTGAAGAGAAGCTAAAACTGGCGTAATATGATCTCTTTTGCTAATTCCTGTCAATGTTCTTGCTGCGGCATTTTGAATCAGTTGGAGGCTTTTTAGAAAGTTATTTGGGCAGCCAGACAGTAATGAATTACAGTAATCCAGTCTGGAAAACACAAATGCATGAACTAGTTTCTCAGCGTCATTCTGAGACAGGATGTTCCTAATTTTGATGATATTACATAGATGAAAGAAGGCAGTCCTGGTTACTTGCTTAATGTGACATTTAAAGGACATATCCTCATCAAATATAACACCAAGGTTTTTCACAGTAGTACTGGAGGCCAAGGTAATGCCATCCAAATAAACCACATGATTAGATAAGGAATCTCTGAGATGCTTAGGACCAAATACAGTAACTTCTGTTTTGTCTGAGTTTAAGAGTAAGAAATTACACGTCATCCAAGCCTTTATGTCTTTAAGGCATGCTTGGAGTTTAACCAGCTGATTAGTTTCGTCTGGTTTCATAGATAACCTAGATAGATAACTCCATAACTTACTTTTGTATAAGTAGAGGAATCATGGTTGATATGAACAAACTGGAATCTGTCAGACAGATAGGATTCAAACCAATCTAATGCAGTTCTTTTAATCTGGATCTCACTTTCAAGTCTATAGAATATTATGATCAATAGTGTCAAATGCAGCACTAAGATCTAGCAGAACTAGTATAGAGACAAGTCCACTATCTGAAGCCATGAGGAGATCATTGGTAATTTTAACCAGAGCTGTATATTACTATGATGAACTCTAAAACCTGACTGAAACTCTTCAAACAGACCATTCCTGTTTAAGTGGTCACACAACTGATTAGCAACAACTTTTTCTAGAATTTTGGAAATAAAAGGAAGGGTGGAGATTGGTCTATAGTTGGCTAAAACATTTGGATCTAGAGTGGCTTTCTTAAGTAGGGGCTTAATAACAGCAATCTTAAAAGACTGAGGCACATATCCTGTTAATAAAGATAAATTTATCTGGTTCAATATGGAGGTGTTAATTAATGGAAGAACATCTTTGAGCAATTTAATTGGGATTGGATCTAGAAGACAGGTTGATGGTTTAGATGCTTTAATTATTGAAGATAGCTCGAGAAGATCTACTGGGGTGAAGGATTCCAGATGTTGATAAGGTCTAACAGAAGTTTCTAAAGTCACTATACTTACATCTTTGACAGCCGTTGGAAGGATGCCTTGAATGTTTTCTCTAATGCCAACAATTTTATTGGTAAAGAAGCTGATGAAGTCATTACTACTGAGGGCCAAAGGAATAGATGGCTCAACAGAGCTGTGGCACCCTGGCTACAGTGCTGAGAAGAAATCTGGGGTTGTTCTTGTTTTCTTCTATTAATGATGAATAGTATGCTGTTCTAATACTACGGAGAGCTTTTTTATACGTTGTTAACACTAGAAGTCCCAGCTTTTTTTGCTCTACCTATAAAACCCAGAGGGCAGCCGATTGGCTGTGGTTATGTAAATGAGGCCATCACTGGGGCACCACAGGAGGGGACACGCTGAGCCACTTCAAGGAAACTTGTGGGGAGGGGAGGGGGAGTGAGCCCAGAGAGTTTATGGGATACGGGGTACCTTTATTTTCTAACCTGGCAACACCTTGAGACAGAAACTGGTTCATCCCAAAGACAAAACACCTTGACATAAAACGGGGGAGGGGGAGATTCAGAGAGGAGCGGGGTTGCTGGGGGTTTAGAGGCCAGAGTGAGTGGGGGAGGGAGGCACACCTGAAGGCTGTGAACTTATTTGCTCTGTCCAGGCTGCTAACTGACTGTCTGTCTTTCAACAGATTCACCAGGAGGCAGCCTGGGCAGAACAAATGAGCTGAATCTAAATGTTTCAAAAAAATGCGTTTTCGGGCTATGCGTTTACGGGATTCGTGTGGACGATAGGCTAAACCGATTAAAAACATTTGCGTTTACGAAAAAATGCATTTTCATGTGGATAGGGCCTTAGACTTAGAACTTTATTGATCCCTTTGGGGTGACTCCCTCAGGGAAATTTGAGTTTTCCACAGCAGCAAGCACACAGAGCAGTGGTTTGCAAATAGTTATAGAAAAAGTGATTGAATAATACAATGGTGAACATTAAATAATGAACGGTGAGATAGGTAGATAGGTAGATAGGTAGACAACTTTATTGTAGTAGCAATGAGTGAGGTGAGTACAAATGAAATGTACTCACCTCACTCACTGTTACTTACTGTTTTACTGTTTATTTTTCCCTACTAGAGTTTTACTACAGCTAATTTTAATCCCACTCAAAGGAAGTTCACCGTTCATTACTTAATGTTCACCATTTTATTATTCAATCACTTTTTCTATAACTATTTGCAAACCACTGCCCTGTGTACTTGCTGCTGTGGAAAACTCAAATTTCAAAGGGAGTAAACACAATAAAGTTTTAAGTCTAAGTTCTAGGTCTAAGTCTCACTCACTTCCTCTCTCTAACACTGTATCCTGATAATGCATTTTTATTATTATTTGTAAATATGTGTAACTACCCTGAAGGCCCAGTTGGGATAACCACAGGTTTTGGGTGCTTTTTTGATGTGGTTCTGTTCTTTTACTTTTATTATGTGTCTGGTGGGGATGTTGGAAGCCCAGTGTTGTAGGGTCCTGATAACTTCTACATCCTTCTACATATATTTCTACATATATTCTTCTACAAACAATGAAATGGAGAACTAGTGATTTAGTGCAAAAAAGCAGTGTAATGAGCAGATTTATTTGTTCATGGATACAAAACTATTGACTCATGTTGGTGTTGTTCAGCCTGATGGCAGCTGGAATGAAGGACCTGCGGTAGCGTTCCTTCTTGCATCGTGGATGCAGCAGTCTGCCCCTGAAGGAGCTGCTGAGGTCTGAAACAGTCTGATGCAGTGGGTGAGAGGGGTTGTCCATGATTGATGTCAGCTTGGCTAACATCCTCTCACCCACCTCCTCCATGGAGTCCAGAGGACAGTCCAGGACAGAGCCAGCCCGTCTGACCAGCCTGTTCAGTCTCTTCCTGTCCCTCTCTGAGCTTCCACTGCTCCAGCAGACCACTGCATAAAGGATGGCCGGAGCCACCACAGAGTCATAAAAAGTCCTTAGCAGTGCCCTGCACACCCCAAAGGACCCCAGTCGTCTGAGCAGGTGGAGACGACTTTGGCCTTTCTTGTACAGGGCGTTTGTGTTATGACAGGGCGTTCATGTTACGATCAGATCAGTCTGGACGGTTGAATCCGGAGATTTCTGAAAACGGTGACGTCATCGCCACCATGGCCACACCCCTCGAGCAGTCTTCCACCTCGTATATCTCGCGAAACGTCTCATAACAACATCAACAACAATGGCGGACTACATGCTTGCGTTACTACTGGAGAACATATTGAGCCTATCATGGTTACTAGGGCAAAATCTAAAAGCCGATTTGTAAACAGCGCTCAAGCTTCATGCGCATGCTCTAATGCATTTTTATTATTATTTGTAAATATGTGTAACTATCCTGAAGGCCCAGTTGGGATAACCACAGGTTTTGGGTGCTTTTTTGATGTGGTTCTGTTCTTTTACTTTTCCTATGTGTCTGGTGGGGATGTTGGAAGCCCAGTGTTGTAGGGTCCTGATAACTTCTACATCCTTCTACATATATTTCTACATATATTCTTCTACATTTAGATTCAGCTCATTTGTTCTGCCCAGGCTGCCTCCTGGTGAAACTGTTGAAAGACAGACAGTCAGTTAGTAGCCTGAACATGAGTTCACAGCTCTCAGATGTGCCTCCCTCCCCCACTCACTCTGGCCTCCAAACCCCCAGCAACCCCGCTCCTTTCCGATTCTCCCCCTCCCCCATTTTATGTCAAGGTGTTTTGTCTTTGGGATGAACCAGTTTCTGTCTCAAGGTGTTGCCAGGTTAGAAAATAAAGGTACCCCGTATCCCATAAACTCTCTGGGCTCACTCCCCCTCCCCTACCCACAAGTTTCCTTGAAGTGGCTCAGCGTGTCCCCTCCTGTGGTGGCCCAGTGATTGCCTCGTTACATAACAAAAGGAAGGTTCACAGGATATTAGCTAAAAGCCTTCCAGCCGATCGGCGGCCCTGTGGGTTTTATAGGTAGAAAAGCCAAATGGCGGCTCTCTGGGACTTCTAGTGTTAAACTACAGTGGTATGAAAAAGTTTGGGCACCCCTTAGGAAAATCATTGCATCAGTTTGTCACTTGCTGAGCTTTTGAAGCAGCAACTTTATTTTAACAAATGTTATACCTTATGGAAACAGAAACATCTCGGTAGTGAAATCATTTTCATTGGTCCAACAGAAACATTTTTATGTATATTTAAACAAAAATAGGCATGTGCATAAATTTGGGTACCCCAATGAAATAATTCCATTAATATTTAATAGACCCTCCTTTTGCTGCAAGAACAGCCTGTAGACGCCTCCTATAGCCACTGACAAGTCCCTGAAGTCTGGCAGGTGGTACTTTGGCCCATTCCTCCAAACAAAACGCCTCTAGTTCAGTCAGGTTTCTTGGCTTCCGTGCGTAAACAGCCTGCTTCAAATCAATCCATACATTTTCAATGATGTTGAGGTCTGGGGACTGGGATGGCCATTCCAGAAGATTGTACTTGTGCTTCTGCATGAATTCCTTGGTGGATTTTGAACAGTGCTTGGGATCACTGTCCTGCTGAAAAATCCAACCCAGGCGTAGTTTCAACTTTGTGACAGATTCTTGAACATTCTTGTCAAGAATCTGCTGATACTGGGAGGAATTCATGTGGCCCTCAACTTTAACAAGGTTTCCAGTCCCTGTGCTAGCCACACAACCCCATAACATGATGGACCCTCCGCCATATTTCACAGTAGGCAATAAGTTCTTCTCATGGAATTCAGTGTTTTTTTTTTCGCCATGCATACCTCCTCTTGTTCTGACCAAATAACTCCATCTTAGTCTCATCTGACCACAGTATTTTGTTCCAAAATGCTTCTGGCTTGTCCAGATGTGCTTTTGCATACCTCATGCGACTCTTCTTGTGACGAACACTCAGGAAAGGCTTTTTGCGCATCAACCTTCCAAAGAGCTTTTCCTGGTGCAAAGTGCGCTGGATTGTGGAACGATGAACAACTACACCATCAGTAGCCAGATGTTCTTGTAGTTCTCTGGAGGTGGTCTGTGGCTTGTCTGTGACCATTCTAACTATCCTTCGCCTGTGTCTTTTCAGTATTTTTTTTGGCCTACCACATCTTTCCTTCACAAGAACTGTTCTTCTGGCCTTCCATTTCTGCACCACATTTCTGACTGTGGAAATAGACATCCCAAACCTTCTTGATAATTTCTTGTACCCTTTTCCTAATTCATGATAATGAATTATCTTAGTTTTTTTGGTCAGTGGAGAGTTGTTTCGATGCCCCCATGTTGCCGGGAGCATAGGACAAGCACAGCCAGCAATTGTCTCTGTTAAATAGCCTTTTTCATGATTGGTTTTACCTGTCTTTGTAATTGAAGGTCTCACAAGCTAATCAAGGCAGTTTGGGCTGCAACATCCCTACAGGTCTTGAAATCAATGTGATTAAAAGGGTGCCCAAACTTTTGCACATACCATTTTTTACATTTTAATTTATTATAATAAAACTTTGTAATGATACTCTAAGAATTTTGGTCTGGAAAACACTTAAATGTCTACATCTCTGTCGGAAATAAAATCTTGTTGCTGTGATCGTCTTTTATAAAGTTAGAGCAAATTATTATGAAATCTTAGAGGGGTGCCCAAACTTTTTCATACCACTGTATCTTTCCAGGCTATGTGAGCTTCTTCAGAATTAGTGGAATGCCAAATTCTTTCTAGCTTTCGGGCTGCCTGTTTTAAACAGCGCAACTGCGAATTATACCAGGGAGCTAGCCTCTTCCGATTCATGACCTTCTTTTTCAGAGCAGCAATTAAGTTTAGAGCTGAACTAAGCGATGCTGCAGTGCCATCGACAAAATCATCTAGTAGTGCAGGAGTTAAATTGTGGTTGCTGTCGTCCACATCATTGACACATGGCACTGGGATATATAAAGAAGGAATTAATTCTTTATATCTAGTTACAGCATCATCAGATAAACATCTGCTGTAATGTCTTTTCAGTTCTTGCGTAATCCATTATAGTAAATTCAATGGTTATGAGAAAATGGTCAGACAAAAGAGGGTTATGGCTAAATATTGTTAAACCTTCAGTTTCTATGCCGTTAGGACCAGATCTAAGGTGTGATTAAAACTGTGAGTTGATCCATTTATATTCTGAGAAAAGCCAATTGAATCTAATAATGATGTAAATGAGGAGCTAAGGCTGTCACTTACAACATCAACATGGATGTTAAAGTCACCTACTATAATGACTTTATCTGTTCTAAGAACTAAATCACATAGATCTCAGAGAATTCAGCTAAAAACTCAGAATAAGGAACAGGTGGGCGACATACCACAACAAAAAGAATTGTTTTTTGTGTCTTCCGGTCTGGATGAGCAAGACTAAGGGTAAGACTTTCAAATGAATTAAAGCTCTCCTTAGGTCTAGGATTAATAGATAAGTCAGAGTGGAAGATTGCTGCCACTCCTCCTCCTCTACCTGTGCTTCTAGGAATGTGATAATTACTATGACTGGGTGGCGTAGACTCATTTAAACTAACATATTCATCATCCTGCAGCCACGTTTCAGTCAAACTAAATAGATCAATCTGATGATCAGTTATCAGATCATTCACTAAAAGAGATTTGGATGAGAGAGACCTGATATTTAAAAGACCACATTTAATTTTCCTATACTTCTGTTCTGCCAATGAAGTTGTTCTGATTTGTACCAGGTTCAAATGAGTAACTCCTCTGTTGTTGTTTCTTGGTTGAAATAATCTGGGAGCAGACAGAACATCTATAGAGTTTATAGAATTTTGGTTGTGAGACAGTGCTAGCGAAGCTGCAGAGAAGTGTGTAAGACTACAACTCTGCCTCCTGGTCTGAACTCTGGATTGTCATGGTTTTGGGGAGTTAATAAAATTAGCCATATTTCTAGAGATGAGTGCAGCACCCGCTAAAGTGGGGTGGACGCCATCTCGCCTAATCAGACCAGGTTTTCCCCAGAAAAAGTGCCAATTGTCAATGAAGGCCACGTTGTTTTCTTTTCAAGGCTGCAAGGGGTGTCACATTCAAATGAACTCAACCTTTCCTCAAGTTGAAAGAACCTGACCTCTATATCCACCTGTACTCGTTGCTGTGAGGGGAAATAATCTATTGTGCTGGTTTTGTATGAGTTAACAAGACTCCTTTATTAATTGTCAAGGCTTTTGGGATAACATTGTATGTTTTTCTCATTCATTATCAATACATATTAAGTGTCTACATCCACAAATGTATATTCTGCTGTCAAAAGCTGCTATTGTGTCTTCTGCAACAGGTTTGCCTGAGGTCCAAGAAATCATGGACTGCCACTGTTTTGATGAAATGGGCAACTGCAGTGTGCTTTGTAGGATATGCTGCTGTACTGTGGCAAATGCATTTACAAGGGTGCTGTCTGTTGAGCCTGTTTTGTCTATGATGTTCCAGTAGACGAAAACCAGTGGGGTTTCAGCCACTGAGCAGCACAAAGACTAACTTACTAAGCAGCGTCATTAACATTCAGTTGGAATACCATTTAAATACTGGGATTGGTCATATCTATAGCTCTATATAGTTCTGCTTCAAAGTATTTCTACCCTTCAGAATTTTCCACATTTCTGCATTAAAATTACTCATCACAGCCCTGACAGAAAACAAAATGAACCTTATCAAACAAACAAAAGGGAAATATTATGCTTTTGTGTGCGTGCAGTTAAGAAAATGATTCATTTGTTCATATCTGTGAGATGAAAAAGTAAGTAAACCCTTGTTTTGATGATCTGGTGTGACCCCCTAGTGCAGCAATGACATCAAGCAGCTAGGAGGGATTTTAGCCTAATCCTCAGTACATAACCATTTCATTTCTGAGATGTTGATGAGTTTACTCACATGAATTGCTTGCTTCAGGTCCTTCCACAACATTTCTGTTGGATTAAGGTCAGGACTTTGACTTGGCTATTCAAAAACATTAATTTTGTTCTTGACCCATTCTTTTGTAGAACCACTTGTGTTCTTGGGGCTGCATGACCCAAACAGATGTCCTGACATTTTCTTTTAGAATTGGATTCTCTCTGAATATTCTGCCCTTACTTTTGGAGTGATCTTTGTTGGTCGACCAATTTTGTGGAATGTATCCGTAATCTTAAATCTCCATTTGTTCACAAAAAGTCTGACTGAGGATTTTATGGATTAAGATAAGATAATGTTAACAGAGCCAGGCTTCTTCACCAGTCTGTTGAGTCTCTAAATATACAGTGTAACAGAATGTTTGAATAGCCTGGGTTTTGAGTGAATTATTAAGTAGGCAATGATTGTACAGCATAAGATGATTGGCGGCATTAGTGCAGGAGTTAAAAGAGCCCATAATATTGAGCCAGTAATACATCTTGTACATGTCGTCATAAGACACAAGATATAATGATGAAGTGCAAGACCATAATGTGACCAGTATCATTTTATTCTTTAACTCGTGTCGATGTTCTTGGTCAAACGCACATGTTCAAAGTAGGTGCTGTGTACATACAAACTTCACAGTTCCTCTCTTACCAGGTCATGCTGTGATCCCCAAATACTATTACGTACCGGCTGACTTTGTGGAGGCAGAGCAGAAAAAGCATGGAAGCCAGAAGCGTTTCCCTAGCAACTCTGGTCGTGATGGGATGCTCTTCCTGTGGGGTCAGGCTCTGTACTACATTGCCAAGCTGCTGGGTATGTTTGTACGTTTGCATGAACCTACACATCCATTCCACATATTCTACTTTCAGTCAATTAATAATGCAAAATTAATATGACATTGAATCCTATTTGTTATTTATTAAACCAAATAATGTCTGATAGCCAGTAATGTTCATTATTTACAATTGTAAATATTGCTTGATTCACCACTGGCCCCACAATTACTCCAAGGATGCTGGCTGGCTCAGCCGCTAAGTATATTTGTATAGGAAATAGATTTTTTTCCTCTAACATTTAAGTTTTTTGCATGTTGGTGTGTATACATGTTAATGGTTTTCAAGATGTGTTGTGTCTATGTGCACTCGCTTTCCAGTGGATGAGCTTATTAGCCCGAAGGATATTGATCCTATCCACCGCCACGTGCCACGGCAGGACCAGCGCAACGTCAGCATGCGGTACTCTAATCAGGTGAGCTGTAATGTAGCTGTGACTGACTGTTGGCATGCTGGCATCTGATTGCTTTCCCAAACTTACCATCTTGAATTCTCATGTGAATGTTCATTCTCAGCACGGCTTTAGATTTATGTACTACTTGAAAAACATCTGAAAAACCAATAACCAGCTCAGATTTAAGTAATCATTTTTACTTTTTCCCTAAAAGTGTCTGTCTGCTCAGGACAAACTGCAAGGGTGAAAAGCATCAAACCTGGTAACTTGGTAGAAGTCCTGGCATTTCATTTTGCTAAGGTGTCAATACACATGCCTACAGCTAGGTGTATATATATCTACGTATATATGGCTCATATCTTGATAACCGTGTGCCCTAGTAACAAAATTAGTTCTCCCTCTGATTCCTTATATAGCCCTGGTTTTAATGAACCAGGCCACATCCACCCATTTCTGCCTCCCATTTTTATTTTTTTTATTTTTTTTTCACCATTTTGAAAACAATCACACTACAAAGCAAAATCAACTCCTCTTAGTCCATTCATTCAATTCTCACCAAACTTAATCAAACTTTATATCAAGACTTCCTTTCAAATTATATCAAGCCAAGTTTATTTTATCATAAAAATTATCTCTTTTTAAAGACAGTATTTTACAACAGAATTTACAACTTAAACAGCTTTTTGCTTTCTGATTGTTAGCTAAGCAATGACTTTGAAGCCAAGAGTTGATATCAACGGTTTCTCAGTTTCATTCAAAAATACTTAATTAGATTAAAAGATGACAGACTTCAGATCTGCAGTCATTGTGTAGAAAAAACAGTCAAGTACTGGGAATTCCCAGTTAACATAATCCCTGGTCTAAATTATCAAACCTGTTCCTTCTCCTCTTGATCCTTCCCGGGTTTGGCTTTCCTCTATGTGAAGAAAAAAACATTAGCGTATAGGGTTTGATAAAATGAGCAAACATGTCATGCTAAGAAGTATTACAAATGATTACAAGCACAAGAACATCTTCACTTGTTTTTGTTGCCTGATGAGTTTGATTAACATGAGTTAATCTCAGCTAGCTTGGAGGCTACACGGCTAGTTTGGAAAACGTTAGCTCTGTTGTTATTGTGCATGCAACCTGTGGCGAGTATGTCGACTTTTGTAGATTAATAAAAAGTAATGAGATTCCCGAGTTTAACTCACCTGTAATTTTCTATTTTTTTAAAAAAGAAAAGTCTCTGACATTGCGTTGTCTGGCCACTCGTTTCATCCTGACATTGCAGTGCAATTACTCCTCAAGATATCGTTCTTGCTGCATCTAATGCCACTCTCTCTGGCATCAGGCATCAACCTGTCTCTGTGTCCTACTTGGGGACGACTTTGCCAAGGCATGCATCCCTTTATGATCGCTCTCTCTTCTCTGCTACAGCTTTGTGTTAGCTGTCTGAAGTCCTCTTTTGTCATTAGCATTGATTGTTTAAAAGTTTAAATTCTCTCAATAATCTCAAGATTTTCAAGACAGTGTGAAGATAGTCCTTCACTTATTGTTTTCATTGTGTTTTTAACCATATACCATAAGTAAACACAGAGGTAGGTATTTTCTTAAATTGTGTAGTAACATATTTAACAAACACTTCACTCTTGTTTTCATGCCCATACCCAATCCAGAAATCCAGCTCAGCTGCCACAGACACCCACTGATATTTTGATAAAGCGTTGTCAGAAATAGTGTAACAACAGCAGCTACGTGTGTATGCTGGGAGGCTTCTCAGAAAGATCATAACACAATTATACACCCACCCTTACTACACGCACCACTCAAGCAATTACCATATCAAACTTAAAAAAAAAAAAAAAATCCCACATTCAGTCTTCATCACTGCTTTGCTGTTATTCATGTATGTGTTAACAATAGAAGATAGCATACATGTATTGCCAAAAGTATTCACTTACCCATCCAAATAACTGAATTCAGGTGTTAAAATCCAGCGATGGCCCCTTCCTGTTCCAAACTGACTGTAAACCAGTGCACAAAGCCTGACCTCAACCTGATTTGGGATCACTTAGAGCGAAGACTGTGAGCCAGACATTCTCATTCAGCATCAGTGAATGACTTCACCAGTGTGATTCTAGAAATGGTCAAAACTTCCCATACACACACTCCTAAACCTTGTGGAAAGCCTTCCCAGAAGAATCTGTGAAGGTTCTTAGTCATCCAGGTCATGGTATATCCAAAAAGACTCAAAAAAGGCAACTGGACTTGTAGAGTTTTAGAGAAGATGTTTCACCACTCATTTTGGATAAGTGGTAAAAGACTTCCCAGAAGAGCTGAAGCTGTTATAGCTGCAAATCGTGAGCCAACGTCATATTACACCCTATGGATTAAGAATCGGTGTCACTTAAGTTAATATGCATGTGAAAGCAGATGAGTATACATTTGGCGATATAGTGTTTCACCTTTCTAAGGACTCTGGGCTTGCAGATGGGGGTTATCTATATCGGCCTCTCTATTTAGCTATTTAGTTACGTTCGAGGTTCAATCCATATCTGAGATGGCCAGCAGTTCTAAAGAGTTTACAGATGAAGGCTATAGATAAGTGCAATGACCTGTTGTTCAGTCTCTTTGTTGTACAGTGTAGATTGAAAAGTCCTATTCTGCTATTCTATGTTGAATTTTGTTTTTTTAGCTGATCTGATAAATCAACACTATAACAAGACACATGAGAGGATATGTTCTCAGAGGTATGTATGCAGCTAGGAAGAACAAAGACAAACAAACACAAAGCCAGAAATGGAAAAGAGCATGTTGGCCTGTAGAAAAACCTTTTAGAGAGACAAACATTTGCCTATAAGAGGTACAAATGTCATCATTTAACTCTCTGATGCATATTAATATTCTTCAGTCCAAGGAAGGCTCACTCTGTAAGTGACTGGAATTATGGTTATTTTTTCGCTTAAAGGTTTTGACATTTACCAGCCCTATAAAGACATTCCTTTTCTTGTTGAACTTTGCTGAATAAATGTAGAAAGAACAGGGAAAGTATCACTCCTGTTTCCACAATTTGTCAAGTAACAAGTATACAAAAATAATGTTTTTATATATAAGCTAGCTCAAATTCAGATTCAAAGTTTATTTGTCACATACGCAATCACATAATACAACATGTTGTGAAATCCTTTTTACAACTGTCCTTGTTAAAAGGTTAAATGATGAGAAAATATAGGGCTATATACAGTAAGACTATAGGCAATATGGGACCCTACAAAGGTTGCAAAGGCAGTTCAACTCCTCCAAGATGCCACATCAATATGTAGCATTTCCAGAAGGTTTGCTGTGTCTTCCAACACAGTCTCAAGAGCGTGGAGGAGATTCCAGGCATTTACTCTAGTAATGCTGGACATAGAAGGTCCTCACTGCATCAGCAAGACTGATATCTGCTTCTTTGTGCAAGGAGGAACAGGAAAGCACTGCCATAGCCCTCCAAAATGGTATCCAGCAGGCCTCTGGTATGAATGTGTCTGACCAAACAATCGGAAACAGACTTCATGAGGGTTGCCTGAGGGCCCGACATTCTGTAACCTTTGCTATTCTATGAACACGTTTATATGATGAGCACCTAATGAAAAAACTAGGTTACGTGGAGTGCTGCTGTCAGTTTCACTCAAAAGTATAGTTTGAATCTTTCTCCCAGTTTTTGTTTGACGTTAACGGACGTCTATTTTTCAGTTTTACCTTTACGCGGTCATATTTGCAACCTTTGTTTACTTTTTCACTTGTTTATTTTTGGATTTCATCGCTTGTGTATTGTTAGGCCCAATATGTTAATAAAGTTAAAGTTATATTAGCCTGTATATAAAGGCTAAATCAAAAGCATTTTAAAATGACCAAAAATAGGCTAAGATTATTAAGGACTAGTGGACCCTATGCTCACTGCCTGGCACCATAGAGCTCAACTGGCATTTGCCATAGAACACCAGAACTGGCAGGCCAAAATTCAGAGTGTCTGGAGAAGCCGTGGATGAGCGATTTGCTGGTGGGACAGTCAGTGATGGTCTGGGGAGGCATATCCATGGAGGGACGTATGTACCTGTACAAGCTAGACAGCGGTGCCCTGACTGCCATTAAAATGCTGAAGGGGAACTTGATAAAATATAGAGGTTAGCAGAGGCGTTTATAATTTTCTTCAATTCCCAGTCAGAGTTCTCAAACAGCACTGGAGAGCCGATGAGTAGGGTATTTTGTTTCCCTGGAAGACATGAATGTAGCAAATTAGCAGACTTCTGGTTTCAGAACGTTCCTGTATCCTTGCCCTCTGCTGGGGAAAAATAAACTTGGTTGTTTATTAATGCAGCTGGTGGTAAGCTGAGTGCCTTCTGGGATCAAATGGCCACTCAAATTGTATGCTACATCCTTAGTTCCCCTCCTCCTCCACGGCCTCTCTCACCTCTGCCATTTTGTCTTTCATGTTGCCTTTTACCATCTCTACTTGGCTCAGCATCTTTCAGGCTTCGTTCTCTTTATCCCTGTTGTTTTTAAACTATTTCTTTCTCTGTCGCAGTTAGACACTTAGCTTTCATGTTGTGTCTGCAAAGAGACCAGAAATGGGAAGAAAACAAAAACGAGTTTGCACTTCTCTAGTTTAGGTTTTGTTGTGTTGTATGCTGTGTGTGTCTGTCTGTCTGTGTGTCTGTGTCTGCAGGCAGAAACTCCACGTGCAGACCTTTCACGTGGAGTTAAGTCCTGATTTGTAGACGACCTTTACTTCCTGTGTGCATGCATAAATTGCATTCCATTTTGTTTATCCAAAAAAGAATGTATGTATAAAAAATGCATCTGTCTTTGCACATCATTATCTCGGCCCATGTGAAAGGCACATGCGTGGGTTTCTGTGGGTTCATCTGTATGCAGCTGTGCTTGTATGTTTTCATCCATGTGTATTATTCATAGTTCCATTCCAAATGTTATGCTGCCACTTAAAGTCCCTGCATCAATTCATTCCGCTGGGTAGAACGGAATGCTGCATCCATTAATGGCATACAGTGTTGTACTGTTTGGTTCCACGTATGAGCTTTGATAAGGTTACTTCAGGGTTCTTTTGTATCAGCTATGACCTTCACTATAGATGTTCAGATAGAAGGAGCTGGCAAGGTTGCACTTCCTCATTCATTCATTCATTCATTCATTCATCTTCTATACCCACTTATACCTGTTAAGGGTCTCGGGGGTCTGCTGGAGCCTATCCCAGCTGTCATCAGGTAAGAGGCAGGGGTACACCCTAGACAGGTCTCCAGTCTATCGCAGGGCCAACACAGAGACACAGAGTTAACCTAATGAGCATCTCTTTGGATGGTGGAAGGAAGCCGGAGTACCCGGATAGAGCCCACACAGACACAGGGAGAACATGCAAATTCCACACAGAAGGCCCAGACGGCCCATGGACTCGAACCCTCCCCTCCCCCCAGTATATTCTACAGTATAAATTAGGGATGCATTAAATATTCGGCCACCAAAAATTTCCGAAAGACTTTTATCACCGAAACAACACGGCTAAAACAGGATGTTGTGATGACGCAAGCAACAACCGCAGCCAGCACAGGCATGTCTGCAGTGTGGATGTCCTGTATTTCAATATATAAAGTATTATATACTATACAAA
Organism: Planiliza haematocheilus; assembly: GCA_005024645.1. Classification (NCBI taxonomy): domain Eukaryota; kingdom Metazoa; phylum Chordata; class Actinopteri; order Mugiliformes; family Mugilidae; genus Planiliza; species Planiliza haematocheilus. The sequence continues at coordinate 42,818 of SRSE01001449.1, forward strand.
GACCCACTGATAGTGATTTGCAAAACATGTGATGCTGAAATTTCAAGAAGCATGCATCTGCAGAGTTGAGTTTAATTTATCACCTCAAATCCAAACATCTAAACAAGTTTCCCAGTGATAGTGTTGGTGCTCATTATGTTGATCACGATCGACCAGTAGATTGTGTACCATTGGAGAAAAAAAAAAAGATTCTTATCATTTCTCTGCTCCACTTCCAAAACAAACAGCAAGACAAACATCGAGTTAAACATTTTATTTTATTTTGTATTTTATTTTATTTTATTTTATTTTATTTTATATTGTGCATTGTGGGAGTGTGGTAAATAAATATTTTCATAATTTGAAACATTACTATTAATTTATGCAATTGCAATGCCAATGTTTTAGTGAGGTTAGTACACAGACGTTTTTCGGTTTCAGCCATCGGTGCATCACTAGTATAAATTCCTGTTGATAGTTAATGCAGCATTTGACTCGTGAATATCTGACTCCAAAAATATAAATATAATAAAATATTCTTTATATTCCTGCTAACATGTACAATCAGACTGTCATTTATTTATTTAGTTGCAGTTATAATGTTTTTCTAATCATTTTAATCGCCTTGCTACATAAACCGTTCCAAGACTTTAAAACCCAGAGATGCCCTGTAGAAAAAGTGACTGATATGTTGAAACTGACATTTTTCAATATGCCTGACTATTATATATTAATAATGTGCAATAGATCAGCATCACTTTGATGAGGTCTGTCTATCTGTCACTGTGCAGCATATATTCCCTTATTATTCCTATATTATATATAAGTGAGACACACCATATTAAATGTGCATTGTGTGTGCGTAGGGGTCAGACATATTGGTTTTATCTCAAACAACTGGCATTTGAAAAGCAGGAAGAAGTGGTTTAGTAAGTGAATGGGGCATTTATGCAACTTTTAATGTATTGTTGAAGTACAGGAACATTTTCTAACTGCAAAAGTAGAGCCTGTTAAATAGAGTATGAAGCTGCAGCCTAAATATGCATGTATGCCACTTGGCAAATAGTGATAAATCAGCAAAAAGTGCATTATCTTGGTGGTCTACTGCTGAAAACTCAGTGTGTTAATAATAGTTGCAAAGGCATTACTTTTTTATCTGACCCTTCTGTGAGTGCAGCTTTCCTTGACATTTAACAGCTGCCAAAGTGCAGCAGTCAACCAAACTGGATATTTCTGCATGAAGAACAGGTGCTCCCAGTACCGTGAGGGTGACTCAGATCAACACACCATGGGGAGTGTAGTGTGACATCTTTTGGAGTAGACCATTTACAATCCCTTTTTGAGCTCATTCCACTGCTCCGCACATTTGTTTAATGGACGACACTGCATGCTTCTGTTGCTCAGTTGGAGTAATTTATTAAAAGCAACACAAAGAAATAAGCTTACAGAGCTTTGGGTCAAATCTTCCTGTCATTGACAAACAATAAACTCATGTCAGTTCGGGAAATCTGACTACCTATCTTTCCATAACCCAGTTGTAACATACTACTACAGAAGGTTACGTAGGATGAGGATGCCGGCGAACTTGAGTGTGTTGCCTTCTGGTTGGCTCGTAATCTGCCTCCGTCTCTCCTCTTCACCTACCACTCACTCCCATAACATCTGACTCCATCCTCGCTCTGTCTCCTCGAGTGAGTGCCGCACACAACAACCTTAACAAAGGACACACTATTCTCCCTGATATGGACGTACAGCTAATCTAGTGTTGGGTCATCTTGACCTGCTGCATCCCCTCCTTTATCTGTTATTGACATTCTTCTGTTCCTGCACGGCCTGGAATATTCTGTAGTTAGTAAGATACATTAAGCAGAACACACTCTTAACTACTATACATTTTGTAACAAATAAATTAGATTTTGAAAAAGATGCACAAGACTCTAAAGCTAGGATAGAGAGAACAAGAGATCAAAAGTTTCATTGACAACATCTGCCATTTATTAATATCCCTGTAGTCAGATGTTTTCTCTTCATTTCTCTTTTGAATGACAATTATACCCTTGTTATGGCGCATACACTATTATATTTAATGCACTTTTTTCCGGCACTTGGAAATCCTGTCCCTGCTATGTTTATACCTGCTTTTCAGAGTAGAGAATGTTCCCCTGGAACCATTGCAGATTGGATGACTTTAATAAATCAAGCCAAACACAGGCAAAAGTCTACCTCTGTGAAAATGTCTTTTAGTATTTTAAAAAGCAAAATCCTCCCTTAAATCCAAAAGGAAAGAGGCTCACCTTTCAAAGGCTCATTCAAATGACAGACCAATACACCCTTGTTCTGTCTCTTAAAAGTAGCATGTGTCCCTTTGTCTTGTTTCAATTTCAAACTGTCTAAACTCACTTGCCAGTCCATTAGTTATACTAGTGTAAATGAATCCATTCCAATATAGCAGCCCTGCACTAAACCTTATCTTCATGATAGTTATGGTATTTAGCATTACTTTCAAATAACTGAGAGAGCTGTGGATTCGAAGGTGTTTTCATTTTGGAGTCTGTGGTACTGTTTGTGGTACTATTGAAAGGCATACATCTGCAGTAGTTGATTTGATTACATTTCAACAAGCCTCTCTGCATAAGTTTGTATTGACAAGCTACCACTACTGTGAGCATTATCTGTGCCACTTGCTTGATTCCAGTTCCATTTACACCAAATAAAGCGATAATATCAAGCACATCATTTACTTCTGATCTAATGATTAACAGAACGACAATGTGGCTGGAAAGAACACCCTGGATAGCTCCCTGGCTGTTGCCTACCAAGAGGAATAACATCCTAAAGATAACTTGATAGGAAGGCTTTACATTTTCTTTTTTCTAATCAAAGGGAGAAAGACTATAACAGGATCTCAGAATTGTAGGCACAGTATTTAGAACAATGCAGGAGTGTGAAGTCAAGTAAAGTGTAGCCACATGGTATCTGGTTGCACATCCAAATGAACTGTAGCAGTGTACTTGGTATCTCCTATATTATATTAGTAGCAAGGCTGCTGAAAAATGTAATGCACTCAACAAAATCACTGCCTGTGATCCTTTTGTGAAAGAGAAATACATTTGGTAAATCACCATACTGTGTTTTTTCTTTAAGGACAGATTCTGAAGCATCTCACCAAGAGTATTGTGATGTGATTTAGAAAATGCTGCATCAATACTTTACCAAGAGAAGTATTTACTAGAATCATTAAGAGACTGACTGAAGGTACAGCATATAGTTATGAGTGCTTATTTTATCTGTACCAGGGACATTCTCTATAAACATGTGGAGGAATAGGAGCCTATTGTAGAGTGCAGCTCCTCTAGCAGCCTTGGCATTTAAGGTTGCTGTTGTAATGACAGCTATGCACTCTTTGAGATCTATAACGATTACAAGTATATATTTCACCTTGCATGGGGACTGGTTTGTGGAGGTGATTCCACCCTCATTCCTTGCATCTGTCTCAGAACCTCTATTGTCGTTGGTCTGCATCTCCACCACAGTTTCCCTAAATCAGACTCACGCCTCACCAATTTGTCTTCTTTTATTGTGTTCACCTTAAAATGGCAACAAATCCTCGTCATGGAGTCGTTTTTACCAGCAAACGACCTTTTGAAACGATCTTGCCATAAAAACATACAAAGGAGACACTTTCCTTTCCCACAGCACAAATGTCTCAGCATCTTTTTCCTGATTTACCCCTCCCAACATATTTGTGCTAAAACCCCTGCCATTTTTTATAAAATACCATCATCAAAATATGAATCTCAAGGCTGCACAGAGGCAGACTTCCGAAAGACGATACAACAGATGGAGTCATTTGCCTGTGCAGGAGCATGAAAAGAAGGGAATATATTTCATTCAAAAAAAAGAAAAGAAAAACTGGGGATGATGGCTGCTATCTATTTAACTTTATGAAAGTCTTTGAATGTTTTATGACTTTGCGATGTGACGCTCACTTGAGGCTGCCTCCCAATGTGCTGAACATTTCCAACCAGCACACAGGGAAAGAGCTGACCTTAAATTAGCTACTCAGTCTTCAGTTTTAGCAAGTTGCATTTCTCCTTTTAAGTTCTATTTGAATTGTTAAACATGGAGCTCAATCAAGTGGTCAACAAATTTCAGCGTGTGTGTTATGATAGAAAAGGAGTAACAGGACAAAGTCTCCAACTGAACATGGAGGTTGCTCAGTCATGTGTCGACAGAAAAGAGAAAGGCAGAGTACTGTATCTATCTGCGTCTCCATTTTACCGTTCTATATATTCCCCACTTCCAAATGAGCCCTTGTATAAGAGAGTTGCATTGCAGCATTTTAGCATTCTACCACTGCCTTCTTTCTGTTCTCTCTATTCTAACAAGGTTGTTAGCTAAATCCTACTCTTACTAACCACACAGAATGGCTCCTACATTTGTCTGTGTGCCGTATGTGTGCGCATCATGATGCATTCTTACTTGTGTGTGTTGTTACGCTGGCTTGGTGTTAAAACCAAATGAACATCACATTGGCATCTTCTGTGTATATGCATGTATCTGTATATTTGGGTATATCTGTATCTGAGTGTGCACATTCCCACAATGACAAAGGGATGAAAGGCATGACTCCTGTGAGTCATGAGCAAGCCGTCTGCTTCCTAAATGGCCTTGAATAGTCACTCCGTGCAATGAAGATTATCAGCTCTGCCTACAAATCACACTCGCATAGAAAATACACATATAAGTTTCTGCAGATACAGAAAGAAAAAAAGAAAGGCACTGAAGGACACACGCATTAAGGCATTTCTCTAACGTACACAAGTCTTGGAGGGAAAAAGTCAGAGAGAAAGAGAGTGAAATACAGTGTTGTTAACACACCTACACAAATGTGAATTTTAGTAAGCTTCAAGAGTAAGAGATACTGTTAAACCTACCTGTTACCACATTTCATTTACATGCAAATACAAAGGAACAAAACACAGCAGTTATCCCTTACTGAAGATGATAGTAGTTGACCAGAGATATTGTCTTTTCCTGCTTCTGTAAGTGATCCACCTGCTCCAGTAAAACAAGCGATTATTATTTCAATTGTCAGTGTTTTCCCTGATTGTCCTTGAGCCCAAAAGGTCTGAGACAATGCAGAGCAACCATCTGAATGTTTCCCCTTTTCTCCAATTTTGTAAATGGTAATGGTAAATGGCCTTGGTTTTATATAGCGCTTTTCTACCTATTGGTACTCAAAGCGCTTTTGCAGTCAGAGACACATCTACCCATTCACTCACAAAAGCGCGCACACGTTCACACACCAGTGCCACGGACTGGGAGCAACTGGGAGCAACTGGGGGTTCAGTGTCTTGCTCAAGGACACTTCGATATGTGGCACATTCCGGGGATCGAACCGCTAACCCTCTGGTTCGTGGACAACCCACTCTACCTACCGAGCCACAGTCTCTTTACTTTCCTCTGTTTTTCATGTTGTCTATCACTCTACCTCTGTGCTGCATGCAACATGATTAGTGTGTTGCTGCACTGTCTTTTTCTGTTTCTCATTTTGTAGTTTTAATGTTTAATGTGGAGTGTTTCTTGTCCAGGCATTTGTTACCATGTTAAGAACCAGGGAATTCATGGCGTTGTATCCTAATATTATTGGATAATTGAAAAACTAAATTGTGAAACTCATTTGTACAAGTGGTTTAACTTTTCGCCTGGAACATATAGTACTGTGCTCAAGTTAATGGTAATGACAGAGCATCTCATGCACTGCAAGAGTGTGGCTCACTGGTTTAATCTTTAACCATGTCAGGACAACAATCCAGATCTACAGTATGACACAGAAGAATAAGCCATATCAAGCCTTCTCTGCAAAGACAGTACCTGTTAGTGGGTCCACATCTTTTCATTGCTTATGCATATATTGATCTTTCCATTCTCTGTCTTTTTCACAGGGTCCCATAGAGAATGATGTTGTGATCCATGTGTCCCTGATTGCTGAGAGCCAGAGGTAATGTGCGTTTTAATGTGCGTCTATGCCTCCTAGTCAGCTCTCAGCGTTGTAATTGTGGTGAGCTCAGAAAGCTGGAGCTCAGCCTGACCTCTGCAATCATCTGTCACTCTCCTTATTGTGGTATTGTGGTACGTGAGTACATGTGTCCATGTCTATGCACACTTGGATACATGTGTGAGAGAGTGGGTCGCTTTACAAGATTTACAATACCACAAGGGCAATAGATTTACAAACATCCTATATAGGCGTAGATTTTCAGAATAGAAATCTGTACATACATATTTACACGTCAACATTAGCTGCTGCGGACTTTTTAGGGGAATCTAGATTCATAGAGCTGTTGCATTGATTTCACCATTTCAGTAGCCTATTTATCATCTTTGAAACTGTGCTTCTTAGCAAATATGATAGACGCTAAGTATCCGGTATTTTAACCTTCTTGTTGTTTATATAGTGCCAAAACACTTGTGGTCAGGGTCTTACAACAGGAACAAATCTTTTTAGTAAGCCAGTGGTTTAAGTCAGACAGATTTGATTTGAACCAGTTGTAAAAAGGAACATCAAAATCCACAGACAGAAAAGCAGCCTTTTTTAGACAAAACTTTTACACAAAAGGCCTGGTAGATCGATTTGTCCACGAACTGGAGGGTTAGCAGTTCAGTCTCAGAACATGTGTTTACAAAGTGTCCTTGAACAAGACACTGAATCCCTAGTGTGTGAATATGTGAGCAGATTTGTCACTGTGACTGTAAAGTGTTTTGATTACTAATTGTTATAAAAGGGATATACAAAAACAACTCTTTTTTTTTCCAAGTGAGTTAACAGTGCTCTCTACTGTAGCAGTTTCAGAAACTATTGTGCTATGACCAAATATTTTGGCTGTGCCTACAATACATTATTAACCTTAAAGAGGCCACATAGATGTGAACTGACTAGTGATTTCATTTTATGGAGGCTGTATTTTACTAATTTTTAGTATGTAGTTCCGCCATTACACCTCAAGAAGACAGTGAGATGGATAATTTAAAGAAAGATAGTCTGTTGATAGGAACGCAGTGCATGGAGTGCTTCTTGGGTGTTGCAGAAGAGTGTATCCCTCAGGTGCTCTTCAGTTGGGGAGATCCATAAAGAGTTGCAGACAGAAAACCGAGGCACTCGTGAGGGTACGACCAATTAAAATGCCTTTATTGGTACATGGCTAATCTATTAAAAGTGAGTCAACGCGTTTCAGCCAAACTGGCCTTCGTCAGGACAAAAGTGAAATGTTTGCCAGTCTCAGTTCACAATTAAGTAGGTAATTGCAGACAGCTGCTCAGTGTGAGCAGGTAGGAGGTCACATGACCTGAACAGCAAAACCTGCCAATGACAAGCAGACTCTGTACAAAAAGAAAGAAACAACAAAATCACAGAGTCAATAAGTCAGCATTGCACACTACACAATCAATTAAACAAATCAGAAATGCATACAATATAAGTATTGAGCCTAATAAGAGACTGAGGAACCGTCATCAGAGTCAATCTTAAAGGACAACAAAACACACCAATAGTCACAAAATACACTCACAGAAAAGGAGAAAAATCGAGTTCTCCATTCAACCCTGGATACTGAGTGGCCTTTAATGTATAAATCCAAAATGACTCTCTTTGCAGAAGTATTTTGAGTCTATCTCCTCCCCTGATAGAGTCTTTAATATGTTCTATGCCTGATATCTTTAAAGAGTCGCAACTACCATGACTTACATCTTTGTAATGGACAGCCATGGGGTACTGTGGGTTACTAGTTCTAATGGCATGCTTATGTTCTGCCAATCTTGCCTTCAATTTACGCTTTGTTCTCCCAATGTAAAAGCGTCCACAGGGGCACTCAAGTCTGTAAACAACATAAGAGGTATTGCAATTAATAAATGCATTTATGTCAAATGTATGACCAGATGTCACATCAGTAAAATAATTGGCATTTATCATATTGCTACAGTGATTGCAATGTCCACACCTGTAATTACCCTTTAAGGTTGAAAGCCAGGTTTTCTGTGATACAGGAGGGAGATGACTATTAACAAGTTTGTCTTTCAGAGTAGGGGCTCTTCTAAAGCTAATAGTTGGTGAATCTGGAAGAGCTTCTCTAAGAAGACTATCACTTTTCAAAATGCCCCAATTGTTTTGAACAATTTGTTTAATTGCATTTGCATGGTCACTGTATTGTATCACTAAATATACCTGATCAGAATTTTGTTCTTCTTTCTGTTTAGGGGCTAACAGTTGTTCTCTAGGGAGACATTTTGCTTTGTTGTAAGCTCTGAATACAGTTTTATGTTGATATCCTCTTGCCTTAAATCTCTGGGTCATATCCAAAGCATTTTTTTCATAATCTTCTTCTGAATCGCATATACGTTTAAGTCTCTGAAACTGACCAAAAGGAATATTATCTATTAACCAAGGAGGATGAAAACTATCTGCTCGAAGAATTGTGTTGCGGTCAGTTGGTTTTCTAAAGATGGAGGTATGTAAATCTCCATTGCCATCTTTAGAGATTTTTAAGTCTAAGAAATTTATTTCAGATGGGGAGAAATCAAGACTAAGTTTAAGATTTCTGTTAGTGTTATTTAAATATGAATGAAATGAAAGAAGTTCAGTTTTTGAACCTGACCAGAGTAAAATGATATCATCAATATACCTTCCCCACCAAGTGATTTTATCCAAGAAAACATCAACGACAGATGACTATCTTTATAAGGTTATAAAGATAGTCTGTTATATTAATATTCGACTGGCATAAATTATTGAGGAAAGCCTGTGCATTAAACTGTATAGATTTTTTTTGTGCATTTTCTGTACAATTTGACTGTTTCCATTTTTGGGCAATGTTACCTCTGATATGATTCTATGTTGACCGTAGGTGTGAGTGTGACCCCCGTGACCCTTAACAATTACAAACAGTTGCAGAAGATGAATGAATGAATGAATGAATGCCTCTGATACTGTATCCCGAGAAAGAACAACAGAGACAAAGTAATTGTGGGGTTCTGTTGAATTTTTTTTGTCTCTGTCTGCAGACTGCAGGTATTTTTGAACACCTACGGCATTCAGACCCAGACACCCCAGCAAGTGGAGCCCATCCAGATCTGGCCCCAGAAGGAACTAGTCAAGGTAACGTTGGTCAATGTAATTGTTTAACAAGCTGTGAAATCCTTTTTGCTGGCTTTCTGTTTTAAAACAGGGGTGTCAGAGTCATTTACATCAGCATTATGGTAGCCATCAAAGGATCGGTTGTAAATACTCCTCAATATATTGTTAAGTAATTCTCTCTGTTTTTGATTTTTGGTATTATTTATTCAAATTTCAAATACTGTGTATGCATTTACATAGATGTACTTTTTTTTTTTTTTGGCACATTGCTGTGTGTTGTTATGACAAATCCCTTTCATTTATCATTGTAAGAAACATTAGGCCATCAGTCAAATATCAAATCTTTCCAAGTACGCATAAAAAATGAATATAAGGAGAATCGTGAGCTGCTAAAAATAGGTGTGACAGATGTGGCATTTATGAAAACAAATGTATACAGCATTGCAGAAGGCATACAGCCAAACTGCACCTTCTTAAAAGATGTCTAAAAGAAATCTATGGGCTGAATGCTGTCACTTTGCAGATCACAACATCGACATGCGTTATGTTTATGGTGTATGTGTATTAGGGCTGCATCTATCGATTCTTTTTGTAATCGCTTAATCTAGCACTTTATCGATCGATTAATCGATTAATCGGATATTTTAAACAACGTTTTTAAACAACCAAAACAAATAACGCATAACGAAAATGATGTGGCTGTAAAATGATCAAGCATTTGCCTTTTATTTCTCAAAAAAACAGAGAACTCCAACTCCAACATTTGGCTCCAAAACTAAGCCCATTTATTGCAATTTACCCATTAAAAGTGCCAGGAACAACAATTAAATAACAATACAGTTAAGCGAACTTACTGTAAAACATGTATAACATGTTTTATGTAGATTTCTACACCTGCAGCATTTACCATTAGGCTACTAAGAAATAATACATAATTTCTGGGATGAGCCCTATAGTAACCTAGCAACCTGTGTGTTTGTGAACGCGTGCTGTGCGTGGGAAAGAGTGAGAGAGATGAGGGTGCATTTTTCGCAAGAGCCACATTGGCAGTGCAAACTCAAAAGGCGAGCCACTTTTACGACAACATACTACGTCACCTTTGCAAATGTGCATTTCTACGTCTGGTTTTTGAGCTCGTTTCGGTCCCTTCTTTATTAAAAACCTGTCCATTTTGTGTTTTACGCTAGCTAGCGGAGCTTACGTCGCCTGCCTGCAAACGTGCGCTGCGGTCAAGTTTTGTAAACAATGCCACATCGCCACTTTCCAGTGTTGCCAGGTGGGAAATGTAGGATTATCGTACCAGAGACATAAAATTATCGTATTTTGAGGGAAATTATCGTACACCCGTCATAATCAAAATAACAAGTCTATTGATGCGCTATATAGTCACTCGAGTGTTGATTAGCATCTAACAGGCACTCACGGCTTTGCGTTGGTACGGAATGGATTCATCAGCAGCCCCACAGTTGCGTTAGGCTAACGTGTCCCCCATAAACAATGACGGGTGGGAACTAATGAGCCAAATCATGAGGCCTGGAGGCCACCCACTGTTAGGAAATAGACATAGCACCAGGTTTAAAAGGGAAATAGTATTCATGATAACTGACAAGAAAATAAAGATCTGGTTTCACATATTGAAATTTTATTTTCAGAGAAACAACATTGTCTCTGTCCTCAAAATGACAACAATTCATAAAATAAACAAAAACTGCACAATGAAAACTTAAAAGTGCCTGCACCAGGTTCTAACTTAAAATAAAGTGCAGTTCTATGTGATTTTTTGCCGTTTTCTTAGCCTCTCCTCCTCCTCCTCCTCCTTCTTCTCCTTCTCCTTCTCCTCCTCCTCCTCCTCCTCCTCCTCCTCCTCCTCCTCCTCCTCCTCCAGGTTCTTTCATTTTCTTTTCCGCGCTTCTCCAGACCGGGCCGAGCCGTCTCTGCTTCTTCTCAGCGTTGCCAGGTGGGAAATGTAGGATTATCGTACCAGAGGCATAAAATTATCGTATTTTGAGGGAAATTATCGTACACCTTTTATAACCAAAATAACAAGCCTATTGATGCACTATAGTCAAATATGCTGATGCACTATAGTCAGTCTAGTGTATAATAGCGTCCTATGGGCACTCACGGCTTTGTAACGTCAGTACCCCCAGTTTTTTTTTCCTGGGGCGGGCGCAGCGGACTATTCAGCCAATCATTGCCGTTGTTCTGAGGCAAGCTCACATTTAGAAAAGCACGATTGGCTTGAAATTTGTCACATGGAAAGAGATGCCTTCAGGGTTCACAAAAAAAATCCGACAGACAGTTGCGACAGGCTGATTACAACCGATTACAACCACACATTCACTGAATGGTCAAATTATCGTTTTTTTGGCCTTTTTTGGGATTATTGATCGTTTATCGTACAGAGGGCCAAATTATCGTACAAATACGATAATTATCGTACACCTGGCAACACTGCCACTTTCATTCGCGCTTTCCGTGATTCGTTTACCGTTTATGGGCATCTTTACTCTACGCCATCGCGCCAAATAAATTCAAAATGTATCACGCGCTGGTGGTGTGCTTCGCATAGGTCCTTCCGTGCTTCCAAAACAACGGTCCGTGTGGAAAAGTCAGATCCGTGTATAGTACTGTATATAGGAATTTAACGAGGCTTCGAGGCCGAGTTTTTGCCTCGAGCAATTTTTGTAATCGAGTTAATCGAGTAACTCGAACGAATCGTTTCAGCCCTAATGTGTATGTGTATTCACAGCAGGATAGACCGTCATTGTAAGAAAATCAGTCTTCTAAGCTCTTGCAGGCCACATAAAATATAGTGGCGGGATGTATTTGGGCTGCGGGCCCCCTACACATATATATGTAGGTGTACTGACTGCCCATACTGCATAAACAAATCATTAGTAACAAAAAACAAAACATTATGGTAAATGGTAATGGTAAATGGCCTTGCTTTTATATAGCGCTTTTCTACCTATTGGTACTCAAAGCGCTTTTACAGTCAGAGACACATCTACCCATTCACTCACACAAGCACGCACACAATCACACACCAGTGCCACGCACTGGGAGCAACTGGGGGTTCAGTGTCTTGCTCAAGGACACTTCGACATGTGGCACATTCCAGGGATCGAACCGCTAACCCTCTGGTTCGTGGACAACCCGCTCTACCTACTGAGCCACAGTCGCCCCCGAAAAGAAATCATTAGTATTACATATTTTTATATAGTATTATTGTTAAATATTTACTTACTTAATATAATAGTCCTACCTTGTTGCCCATTATTAGGTTAATTTTACACTTTTTCCTATTTGCACTTCTGGTTGAAAGAATATAATTTAATCTAATCAAATGACGCTAATTAAGTGAGCTAAAGCTGCATTGGTGCATGCAACAAGCCTGGACACCAGACCAATTTATCTGCCCAAAATTTTTGGTGTCGGAAAGTTGGTCTGGGACCCCTCCATTAGAGCCAGTCACATTATTATGGTGGGCTTTATGCAGAGTTGGATTAGTTCCGAACAAATATCTCTGATCCATTTTAGGACTGTCCAGTTGAGTATTACAAGACCCATATTCTGAGAAGAACTGCGTCTGGCTTTGTCAGGAGTATGCCACTAGCTTACTTACTAGTTGATGATTAATGTGCAAATAAGAAGTAATAATGTTCTTCATGTGCATGGTAGATTGGCTTTGCCATAGTGTGACCAAATTTTTGGACAAACCATAGAACAGTGCTAAGCTAGAGATAATAGAAATCTTAATATAGAAGCTACAGAAATGCATGTTACTTTGAAAAGGTTTTTTGAATGTTTCACTTAAATATAAAAAGTGGAATATGGATAAAGTAGTCGGTTAGGCGAAGTAACCTCAATTAAACTAACTTCAAATACAATACAGAGAAGAAAAAGCATACTAAATTACACCTAAAATTGGATTTGATAGCATCAAAAATTGCCATAAACCAGTACTCACACAGTGCAGTTAGGGTTTTTCTAATACAGTTTTTAATCCAGTATATTAACATGTGGTTAACAAATAATAAGATAAGGGTTGGTCTTGGAAATAAGTGTGGTGATATTAGTACTGTAGGATGCTGATTAATCATGCATAGCAGATTATAATGGAACAAACCTACTGTTCACTTTCTTAAACTTCTAGCGTATTTTGTCTTGATGGCTTTGGAATATCTCACTATACTGCAGTCACTACAGCAACATTCACAGCTATGTAGAGAGTTCATGAACTCGCATTGTCCCATTTTAAAAAAATAAATTGAAATTGAATCCAAAGACTGACAGACCTGCTCAGCCTAATAGCATTTGTTGAACATTTGCTGAACAATTAATGGTTGAGGGAGGGATTTTGCCTATGTTTATTGAGACCTAAATGATGCAGTGTGCATTAACTTTTTGTTTTTCCTGATCTTTAAAAATGGCATTCCCTGTCATTCCTTTTTGCCTGTGAGTGACTAGAATAAAAGTAAGACATAATGGTCTATTGACATTACTCCACCAACACAACTATACAAATCAATTTTACAGTCAGCCAGATTACATTTGAGCAGCTATCTATCAATATACCAGTAGAGCTTGGCTCAGTCATTCCATCTGTTTATCAGTCCAAGAGTTCTTGCTGTTAAGATTTTCAGTTTGATTGTGCCATCCATCACAGCAGGGCTGCATGCTTGTTGAAGTGGTTGATTAGTCTAACAGTAATCCCTCATGTTGATTGATCAGGATAATGGCAGAGCTGTCACTGTGGCAAACTGTATGTAGCTTAGTGTTTTCCAAATTTGTTTTCAAAGGGTGATGACTCTGTAAGAAATCCAGGATATCCCAAATGCTGAGGTATCATATGGAGAAAATTTACAATCACTTTGCTGTAAAAGTTGTTTTGTGCATATTTTATTCACAACAGAACATACATAACATATGATTGTGATACTGACATTACTAAATGAGCCCAGGAAGGGGATATGTAAGTTAACATAATCCACCGTGCCATCTGCAGATGCCAACTAAAGCTCTATCAATGAAGCCGTATTTGAACATTATCCAGAAGCGATGCCATGTCCTGTGGGCCAAGACTCATTTGTAATGGACTGTTTCAAAGTGGGAAAGTATTCTGTGGTCTGATGAGTCCAAATTTGACTCTGCATACTCAGGCTAAAGAGGAGGGAGACCTTCCAGCGTGTTATCAGCATTCAGTTCAAAAGCCAGCATATCTGATGGTATGGGGGTGCATAAGTGCATACGGGCTGCTTGCATGTTTTGGAAGCAATTATGAATGCTGAAGGATATATAAAGTCTGTAGAGAACTTTGGCCTTTCCTCAAACAAAAAATATGTCAAAGATGACCACAAACTCTTCAGCAGCTGGAAACTTATATCAGGCAAAAATGGGACCAAATTCCAACACCAAAGCAGATGCTACACTATGGTAAACACGCCCCTGTCCCAACTATTTTGAGAGCTAATTTGATGCTAGCTCTGTAGCTAGCATCAAATTTGAAATGAGCTCATTTTGTGCATAAAATTGTAATTTTTCTCATTTCAAACATTTGTTATGTTTGTATTGTATGTATTTCTGTTGCGGATAAAATATTGTTTCATATGACTTCAAAGTCATTTTCTTCAAATTTAAAGAACATCCCAGCTTTTCTGGAATTCAGATTGTAGCTGCTCAAGCTGACCTTCATGACTTTCTTACGTCCGCACCCAGGCAGTCACAGATGTTACGCCATATTTGACTCTAACTTCAATAAAAACTATTTTACCTTGTGCTGTGCATTAGTAGTATAACAAATGGTTACTTTGATCATGCTCTTACAAATGATTAATGGCCTTTACAATGGAAAACTCAAAGGCACAATATAAAGCCTTCTCTGCATTCTCTGCAAAATCCACCAGTGGATTGGATCATGACAACTAAATAATTTCAAATGCCTTATTGGGTTGATTCGAGATGAACTTTAAGCAACAAGTTTCTTAAAATTTAAGAGCAAACCTCAAACATTTCTTGTCAAGTGTTCATTCTAGCATTCATAATTGCTATGTTTTTGAATGATTCTAAGAGGAATTGAGCAATATATTTCATAAGAGATTTCTTATGGCGTTGGCATTACCCCAATGGAAGTACAGCTAATGTTTTATATTACAGTTGTTTAGAGCCACACAGTTATTCCAATGACAGTTGTATATGTATGTGCAGATGTATTCTTTTGGTACCATGGAAAAGCTACTTTAAAGTCTGTGTGCAACAAGACCAGCACTAGCTGCTATTTTCATGCTGTCCACTCTACTTCTTTTATCCTTTGCAGATTACACCATTTGTACTGTCACATCTATGACACCAGGCACTCCCTACCAATTTCTGCTTCACTCCCTTCATATCTGTCATTCAAATCCCATTCTCTCCTCTAGCTGCTAGCTATCCCTTATCTGCATGTCTGTTGTTTGAAAATCTTCCATCTCTGCGTCGCCCGTCTCTCCCCTCTCACTCAAACTCTCGTCACCTTACTAGCCTTTATTCCTCATCTGTCATGTCTCTTACACATCTATTTTTTCATGCAGTGTTCTATAAACAACTGTTTTCTCTTATCATGTGATCACTTAGGACTCGGTTCTTTTTTCTTTACTTTTCTCTGCTTCTACCGCTATATCTGTCCCTTTTGCTGTAGGATTGCTGTAAGCATATTCTCTCTTCTAGACCTACATCCTGGCCCCGCACTCATCATGTCCATTATGACAAACAACTCTGCCTATCAACCTAAAACTCTGGTCTATCATCTGCTTTTGACCTATCATAATTGTTACTTTCTCTGCTATTTCACTGCTTCTTTCTGCTCTCTAGTACTCAGGTTCTCAGATGGATATGCAGTTGTGAGTCAGAGCGGGTACTGTGCTGAATATTAAATCTGAAACCCAGACAGCCGTGTCTTCCTCGACTGAATCTGTTTATCTCAGAGTCGCCACCATCTCTTTTGCTGCAGGCTGCATTTGCTCACCTCACCCCGTTTCTTGCAGTCGTTTGATTGTGTTGACAACAGCTTCCAGACGAAAGGAGAGTGGCAATTACATATTCAGTGTGTTATTCCCACCAGTACACCCTAAAGCTTATCCTTACAATTCACTTTTTCACCCAAAAATAGCCTTCCTTTAAGCTGTCTTATGTCTGATAGTCAACATGGATGTAACTGTGGACAGCATTTTGTTTTATGATTCATTCCACATGCTGCAAGTTCCAAGCTGCTCCTGTATTTGTCCAAATGAGTCCCCAAAGATAAACTCAGGAGAAAACAGAAGGCTCTGTTGCAGAGGTTAGAAAAATGAGTGAAATCTCGGTGGGCACAGCACAAACCAGCAAAAAACTGTTAACAGAAACCATCTGCAGTATGTATGTGAAGGTTCTCAGTCATCCAGGTCATGGTACATCCAAAGCGTTTAACAAAGGCAACTGGGCAGTTTTTTTAGAAGACATTTCACCACTCATCCGAGTAG
Source organism: Planiliza haematocheilus (assembly GCA_005024645.1). Lineage (NCBI taxonomy): Eukaryota > Metazoa > Chordata > Actinopteri > Mugiliformes > Mugilidae > Planiliza > Planiliza haematocheilus. The sequence continues at coordinate 59,429 of SRSE01001449.1, forward strand.
CTTCTTCAGGTCTACGGGACTGGTGGGATTCTACTTCTGTGGCATGTTAGCAAACTAGTGCGCACAGAAGTTGATACAAGGAGAAACTTCATGGATTCCTGGAGACTACTTCCTCTATTTGTTTTTTTGTTTTTTGTAAAAATACAGTTTTCTTGACAAACCTGCATGTTGCTTCAGTGACTGCTTTTCTTACATTCCCCCAAATCCCTTTAGGACAAATTGTGACAATAATGTAAATAACAGCCATAATGGACATAAGACTGGTTGCACTGTTTCCTTTTCTCATCCTTCTTTATGTGGGAGGAGTCATTGGTCACTGTAATAATTCCACCACTCCATACTGCCCATGAAGAGATTAAATGTGATTCCATCAAAGATGGGATTTCAAATCTGTCCTCCTTATTTCCAGTTCCGAAAAATCTAAAATTTGGATTTCGTCGTCAAATCATTTGGGTATTTTCCATAATTGCATTGTTTTTATTACACTTTGTATCTGTTGTGCACCGCTGTGACTCCAACAGTTAAATCTGAACTATTTAGGGCACCGACCCAGCAGTGATAAGAATACGATAGAAATCTTCCGCCTGAGCTAACAAGTTGAGGAATGCCCTCTATGGTGAATTTAAAGCTTTCGCTAATGAATAGTTACTTTTTATGCACTTTGTATCCACTACAGAAAAGAACATTCATTTTTTAATAAATTTATTATTTAAAGTATTGCTTTCGATTGGATTTCCTACCAGTTAAGCTTGTTGTTTGTGCTTTGGTCAGTGGAAATCTGTGGGAATGAAAGATGCTTTGATAGATTCCCTTCGTGTTTATCGTCCTTCATTGGTATTCTGCACATAGAAAGTGGTGGGTGCAGAGGTTCTTTCAGCCTCCCTTGGCTTTTCTTCTCTAGGTTCCTCTTTGCCTGTTACGGCAGTGATTTACTGTGCCTCTTAATCCTCCGTTAACATGTCTCTCTTTTATAAATGTATATTTTAAAAGATTATCTTTTAGTTAGTGTGATTCTTTTAATTTGGTCCAGCCCTCATCTTCTCTTATAGTGGTCATTACAAGCTTTTCAAACAGTTAGGAAGCACATGCTATGTATTGCAGTTGGTTTAAGAGAATATGGCAGGGAGGGCTTGATACTCACTTGAGTGTGTAGACATATTGACATTGTATGATGATAGAACACATAAGAATGCATTTATTTATTTATAGGATTTATGAAAGATAGAGTGTATAGGTTCATGAAATGAATAAGGTGGTTTTACTTTCAGGCACACCAGAGTGTTAGGCCCTGTCCACACGAAAACGCATTTTTGCGTAAACGCAGATGTTTTTATTCGTTTTGGCCTATCGTCCAGACGAATCCCGTAAACGCATAGCCCTAAAACGCACTTTTTTGAAACCGGGTCCCAGGGTGGATAAATTCGAAAACGCACTTCTTGTGAATCCGTCTGGACAGGGGAAACCGGAGATTTTGGAAAACAATGATGTCATCGCCACCATCACCACACCCCTCGAGCAGCCTTCCACCTCTTATATCTCGCGAAACGTCTCATAACAACATCAACAACAATGGCGGACTACATGCTTGCGTTACTACTGGAGAACATATTGAGCCTATTATGGTTACTAGGGCAAAATCGAATTTTTCCTTGAGTTTGGTTTCTTCGAAATGGTAAATGGTAAATGGCTTTGCTTTTATATAGCGCTTTTCTACCTATTGGTACTCAAAGTGCTTTTACAGTCAGAGACACATCTACCCATTCACTCACACAAGCACGCACACATTCACACACCAGTGCCACACACTGGGAGCAACTGGGGGTTCAGTGTCTTGCTCAAGGACACTTCGACATGTGGCACATTCCGGGGATCAAACCGCTAACCCTCTGGTTCGTGGACAACCCGCTCTACCTACTGAGCCACAGTCGCCCCACGAAAGCCGATTTGTAAACAGCGTGTGTGCGTGCGCGCGCACACACAGACACACACAGAGACACACACCCACACACACACACCCACACAAAAACGTGGCGTCACACCACTGGGCTTCGATCCAGACACAAGAAATCAGTGTCCACCTTCTTTGTCTTAAGATCTTTTAATCACTGCATTTTGACAGCAACACAGTGGTAAGAAGCTTTTATCTGTAGCGCAAAACACATGCTCTTAGTCTTTTGGACAAAAATGCTTATTAGTTTTAGTCACATTTAGTCTAGTGTTAGTAGACAAAAACTCAAAAAGGTTTTAGTCTAGTTAATTTTAGTTAAAAGAAAAATAATTTTAGTTAAAAGAAAAATAAAAGTATTTTCACTAATAATTACAGTAATAAAGGAATGGTTTTAGACAGACAAGTTTTCCACCCAACAGCAAATACTTTCCGATCTACTATAAGTATTATGCATTACACACAAATCAAGTGGTAACCACAGTAGAACAGTAGAAAACTGGTGCACTGCACCTTTACAAAAATAGCGTTGTCTCTTTAAGAAAGACGGTAGTCTTTTTGTTGAAGTTGTGCGTGGCTGTGGATCAGAGCCCCTTAATTCTGAGGATAATTAAAATGTCCTGTCTTTATTTTATTTATATCCTACGTTTATTTTTAAGCATATAAAGGACGTAACAAACAGAGATAGCTACAGATAAACTTCAATGATAAGCTGTGGCTGGTGTTTTTGTGGCATTATTGCATCATATTCGTTGGACCGCACTGTCGCACAGTAAGCGACGTAGCGGGCCGCCGAAAGGTATGATGGGAATGATTGACAGCTACCCATCATTACCGTTAGTGAAAATATTAAGTAAAACAAATGGAGTGATGGCAGCAAAACGAAGTTATGTCAGTGGCGTGGAAAAACGCAAGAAAAAGAAAATGGAGGAAGAAAAACGATCGAAAGAGGCTGGATAGGTGGAGGTGAAACGCCGTTTTTAGCAAGTTTGTTTAAAACGATTAAAACGATTGAGAGCCTCGACTGATGCGTAAGGTATCCTTCAATAAATCCACCAGGTAGCAGAATAGCCGTGTTCAGGAACTTTATTTGTCATATCCTTGCAGCACCGTGAAAACTGCATTTAAACATAATAAACAACAAACATTTCACAACTTATTCCCATAAATAAAATCTTCATTGAATGGGTTTTAAATATCAACGTCATACCTCGCTGCGCTCTCCAAGGAATGCAAACAACAGGATAGTCCGTTCTCCAACAGTTAAAAAATATAAGGCCTTATATCAGGTTAATTTAAATATAACCATCAGTCTCCACAGCGAATGTCGTGAACCCGTCAGGCAATTTAAAAGCCGTGCGAAAAGACTACGGAGCTACCAGTAGGACAAATTTAAGCAGTACGACTGCATAGTATTTCCGGGTCACACAGAGATTGCATTAAACTAATACACAATTTGAGAATATTTAAATAATTTCATATACACATTCACATGAATCTCAATGTGATCCTTTACACTGCCTATTATAAAATGAATATGTCTCATGTGAATGGACAGTTTGTCCAGCTGTGGAATGACTGACTGACTCCAGATCCGTTTATTCATATATTATTATTTTTAAGTGTTCAGTGAAAGTTGTGTCTCAGATATTTGACACTTAACATTACTTTAGTATTATTCAGGACTAATTTACAAAGTTTAGTGTGCGTTTTATATGCCTCTAATTAGAAGTGTGCTTTTATAATTTTAATCAATATTTTAAAGGATTGTTTTTTAAGTGATTTATAAATATGAGGCATTGTGTTTATTATTTTAGACTATTATGGCAGTGGATCATTATCTTAGTTTTTAGTGTTATAGATTGTTTCGTCTTAGTGGACCATCAGAGGGTTAGCAATCTCTTTATCATAGTTTGACAAACTAGGGGCCCCCAAACAGCATCTTGCCTAGGGCCCCTGCAAAGCTAGAAACGGCCCTGCTGTGGATGTGTGCCACTGAATAAGAAATAAGAATAAGAAAAACCTTTATTAGTCCCGCAATGGGGAAGTTGCAACGGATATTAACGTCTAAAACAAAAAAAAATCAGTGGCACGCGATCTACCCGCACAACCTTCGCGGTGTACTGGTGGATCGCAATCGACACCCTTGCCATAGATCATCTCGTCGATCATCTCAAGGTCCATCATTTAGTGTGACTGACACGGCAGGCATGTTGTGCACAATGTGCACGGGCTGGAGTGATGCCATGTGGTGGGCGTAACCAAACAAGGATAGGCTTGTCATGCATTTTCAACGTCTGACAAACCGCCCAATAACATTTTTGTCCAGTCTCGTCTCAGCGACAGCTACAAGCATGCTTTAGTCATCAAAGAGCTTAGATTAGTAGTTTTGAACCAGTTGTAACTTATGGATGGATTTGTCAGGTAGACCAAAGGGAGTTGCAATAGTCCAGACAGGACATGACCAGGCTATGGACAAGAGTGGCAGTATTTACAGGTGAGAGGGATGGACAGAGATGGGAGATATTGCGTAGGTGAAAATAGGCTGAACAGGTGATGTTGTTAATATGAGAATAGAAAGAAAGAGTGGTGTCAAGGATGACACCCAGACTGGAGAGAAGGAGACTGGGGAATTGTCAATTTGAATAGAGAAGTTGTTTATATTACATAGGGTGGTCTTGGTGCCAATGAGAACAATTTCAGTTTTGAGTTTGTTGAGTTTGAGGAAGTTGGCGGAGAACCAGGTTCTGGTGTCAATAGTGTCAGTCTTTGTATTAAAAAAATCTATAATGGCATTGCAGTAATCAGTTGAGTAGAAATGAGAAGGAAGAGAGTCCGGGGTTGTAGAGTTTTGTGAACCACAGAAAAGAGAGCCTTTGTGTTCCCATCACTTGAATTGATTTGATTTACAAAATAAAGTGATTTGGCAGCAAGGCCTTTTAAAGGTCCGCTAGACAATTAGAATAATTGGAGAGGGGGATGGCAAATGTTGGATGAGATGGATAAAAGCAGTGGTATTTTGAGTATATGAATTTGTTTATTTATATCAGTGGTTCCCAAACTTTTCACAGCTCTCACGCACTTGTAAGCAGCTAGAAAAAGAAATGTCTGTGAGCCTGACTGGTGGCAGCAGTTGAGGTCTTTCCTCTCTATCCTTAGTCAAGAGGATAACCCAGGTCTGGTACAGTGGTTAGCTAGCGCTTCATTTTTTCAAAAATGACTTGGCATCCTTCCGTCCACTGGAAATGTGCATGCCTCTGTGTCAGGGTATGTAGTGGGCCAGCTATGGAATTAAACTCTCACAAAACGCTGATAGTATGATGTGTTAGAATGGCCTGATAGCAGTTGAATTGAAACAGGAAGCTTGAGGAAGTGTTCATTCGCCATTTTAACTCATAACAAAAAAGCACTTGCAAAACATAACAAAAGAAAAAGAAACCATCACTACTGCACTTTGGTGGACTGAGGTCTGGGTCACAGACCAGCCCAGTCCAATCACTCCCCTTATCTGTGTGCAACAGCTCCCTTCTATTGGCTGCTACTAATTACATCTCAAGCCCTACCACTGAATAGGTGGGCTCCCTCCCCAGATCCACCATACTAATATCCTAGTATATTGGTATGGTGGATAATAATATGTATCAGTGATTCCCAGTCACCCCCAGGGGTACGCAGAGTGTAATAGTTGATTTTGAACTCTGCCTGATTACATTTTGAAACTAAAACAAAAAAACAGGTTTCTCAAATGGCTGGGTGATTAATTGAATTTCAATTTTGACTTCCCTCGATCATGAAAATACAGTGGTATGCAAAAGTTTGGGCACCCCTTAGCAAAATCATTGCATCAGTTTGTCACTTGCTGAGCTTTTGAAGCGGCAACTTTATTTCAACAAATGTTATACCTTATGGAAACAGAAACATCTCAGTACTGAAATCATTTTCATTGGTCCAACAGAAACATTTTTATGTATATTTAAACAAAAATAGGCATGTGCATAAATTTGGGTACCCCAAAGAAATAATTCCATTAATATTTAACAGACCCTCCTTTTGCTGCAAAAACAGCCTCTAGATGCCTCCTATAGCTACTGACAAGTCCCTGAAGTCTGGCAGGTGGTACTTTGGCCCATTCCTCCATACAAAACACCTCCAGGAAAGTCAGGTTTCTTGGCTTCCGTGCGTAAACAGCCTGCTTCAATCAATCCATACATTTTCAATGATGTTAAGGTCTGGGGACTGGGATGGCCATTCCAGAAGATTGTACAGTGATGGCCGAAAGTATTGGCACCCCAGAAATTCCGTCAAAAAAGGCCCAATTTCTCCCAAAAAATGAATGCAATCACAAATGCTTTGACATTAAAATGTTCAGTTAATTTATCTTCAATGAAAAATCACAAAAAAGAATTGTCAAAAAGCCAAATTGAATATAATTCTGCACCAAACATAAAAAAGGGGGTGGACAAAAGTATTGGCACCCTTTGAAAGATCATGTGCTGCTTCTCTAATTTGAATAATTAACGGCACCTGGTACTCACCTGTGGCACACAACAGGTGGTGGCAATAACTAAATCACACCAACAGCCAGTTAAAATGGATTGAAGTTGACTCAACCTCTGTCCTGTGCCACACACACACCACACTGAGCATGGAGAAAAGAAAGAAGACCAAAGAACTCTCTGAGGACTTGAAAAACAAAATTGTGAAAAAGCATGAGCAATGTCAAGGCTACAAGTTCATCTCCAAAGATCTTGAAGTTCCTGTGTCTACTGTGCGCAGTGTCATGAAGAAGTTTAAAGAGCATGTCACTGTGGCTAACCTCCCCAGATCTGGACGGAAAAGGAAAATCGATGACAGATTTCAGCGAAGGATTGTGCAGATGGTGGGAAAAAATCCTAGACTAACATCCAAACAAGTTCAGGCTGCCCTGCAGTCCGAGGGTACAACTGTATCAACCCGTACTATCCGCCGGCGTCTGAATGAAAAAGGACTCTATGGTAGAAGACCCAGGAAAACCCCATTTCTGACCCAGAGACACAAAAAAGCCAGGCTGGAGTTTGCCAAAACCTACCTGAGAAAGCCAAAAACATTTTGGAAGAATGTTCTCTGGTCAGATGAGACAAAGGTAGAGCTTTTTGGGAAAGGGCATCAACACAGAGTTTTCAGGAAAAAAAATGAGGCCTTCAAAGAGAAGAACACGGTCCCTACAGTCAAACATGGTGGAGGTTCCCTGATGTTTTGGGGTTGCTTTGCTGCCTCTGGCACTGGACTGCTTGACCGTGTGCATGGAAATATGAAGTCAGAAGACTATCAACAGATTTTGCAGCATAATGTAGGGCCCAGTGTGAGAAAGCTGGGTCTCCCTCAGAGGTCATGGGTCTTCCAGCAGGATAATGACCCTAAGCACACTTCAAAAAGCACTAGAAAATGGTTTGAGAGAAAGCACTGGAGACTTCTAAAGTGGCCAGCAATGAGTCCAGACCTGAATCCCATAGAAAACCTGTGGAGAGAGCTCAAAATGGCAGTTTGGAAAAGGCACCCTTCAAATCTCAGGGACCTGGAGCAGTTTGCCAAAGAAGAGTGGTCTAAAATTCCAGCAGAGCGTTGTAAGAAACTCACTGATGGTTACCGGAAGCGGTTGTTCGCAGTTATTTTGTCTAAAGGTTGTGCTACCAAGTATTAGGCTGAGGGTGCCAATACTTTTGTCCAGCCCATTTTTTGAGTTTTGTGTAAAATAATATTTGATTTGACTTTTTTTCATTCTCTTTTGTGTTTTTTCATTGCAAGAAAAATAAATGAAGATATTAATGCCAAAGAATTTGTGATTGCAATCATTTTCTGGAAGAAATTGAGTATTATAGGACGGAATTTCTGGGGTGCCAATACTTTCGGCCATCACTGTAAAATAAAAAAATAATCAGCTGACGTAAGCTCAAAAGTAGCGAGTAACGAGAGCATCACAGAAATGTAGTGGAGTAAAAAGTACAATATTTGTCCTTCAAATGTATTGGAGTGAAAGTAAAAGTATCCCCCCAAAATAATACTCAAGTAAAGTACAGATACTCAAAAACTGTACTTAAGTACAGTACTCAAGTAAATTTACTTTGTTACTGTCCACTACTGGTTATTAGTGGGGCTGTGCGAAGCACAGCCCGAAAACTACTTGTTATTGTCGTCTATTTTTATTATTATTCCCACGGATTTTCGGTCGCTATCTCCTCCCGCACAGTTCATCGCACATACACGAAAAATACATCAAAACGTGCGTATCGATCGGGGCGGGTGTGCTATTATTCAGTTTCTCCAGGTCGGAGCTATTCGCGACATAGTCGCGAATATTGTTTTTTGGGGGTTTATAATGGGTGTGTATTGCGCGGAATGTTCGCGCTAGAGTGAGAGGCCCAACAGTTAGAGGGCGGGCTGCTCTGAAAAAATGTTCAAAATATTTTTTTAAAACTGTGATTGCTTCCACAAATTTCACTCTACACACAAAATTTTCTCCAAAGTAGTAGTCATACTTGTCCTGATGCCTACAATGTGTCTACCTAACCGATAGGATTCACAGTTTTTGAATGAGAAGCCTAGAAGTGAGGAGTGGACAGCCTAACTGCTCCATAGGACCCAATGTTAATTCAGCAAAGTTTTTCGTCACAAAAGTTTAACGGACGGTAGTTTTCAACTCGCTAGAATGTCCACTTTTTTTACACTAGGAAGAATAAAAAATACATGTCTGTGTTCATGGAAGCCTTGTGGTAGTCACTGTGAAAAAAGTTTGTGAGTAACTGGTTTACGTTTTTAGTAAATGGCAGTGGTTCGAGGGAGTGGTTCTGTGCTTCTCGGTTAATCAAAGCACCTGCAGCAGCAGTTAAGGAGGGGGAGGGCTGTTTCCCGCTCTGTCTCACTGACGTCACACACGCGCACACACAGAGGGAGCGAGGCTTGGGGGAAAAAAAAAAAAAAAGGACGGAGCGAGGCTTGTGGCGCATATGCTAACATATGCTAACTTCGACGGAAGTTAGCATATGTTAGTTAGCATATATTAACATATGCCAACATGCTAACATATTAGATGTCCCTGCACTGCTCTCGGTCTCTCTCTGAAAAAAAATAAAATAAATAAAACCTCCGCTCTGTCGCTCTGATCACTGAGGGGCGGGGCTGCTCTTCACACACAGCGAGGGAGAGAGAGAGAGAAAAGAGAAACGCAGCGTGTGCAGCGGCAGCAAAGAGGAGTTAAGTGATCTGTGGAGAAGACAAGTCGACTGGACGACAACACGTGTCAGTGTAAGTGAAATAAAACCTTCACAAGTTGAAAGTCAACAAACATAACCTCATTCGCAGAGGCAATAAGTACCACTAGTTCAACAAGCATAAACGTGCATCATCCCACACAGCAAAAGGACTGCGCAGCGGACCTGCCGCGGATGTATGTCGGCTTCCGGAACGGACCCGTATCGGGGTCCAGATGCACTCAGGAACTCCGCCGTGGCTCCGCACTGCTCCGCATCCGCGATTAAAGCCTCACCTCCGCAGCGGGTCCGTTTGGGACCCGCAAATTGATAATAAAGGCTCATCCGGCCCGGGTCCGTTTTGGACCCGTTTATCTCATTTTCAAAATCCCTTCTGTTCATGTTGTAGGATAAACTAAACTATAGGACAAAAAAACGAGGCTATCACTGGGCTTAGCCTGGCTACTACAGCAATTGTGTAATCTTAAATCTGCATTGCCTTGTATTTTTAACCTAACAATATTGTCAACAGAAAATGTTCAAGTCATGCATTTACTGTACAAAAGTGATAGCTCAATGGAAATATAAAATTGACATTAACATTTATGAAATGTTATAGGTTATAGTCTATGTTTTTGTTAGGTTACTACATTCATTATGTGGTCAAAACCTAATTTAGTGCTTTATACAGGCGCCAGGTCGGTGCAGACATAAAATATGCCATCTATTAAGCTACAACTTCAGTGAAATGCTGCGTTATACACAGCTAAAATATCAGAAACTGGTGAACGACAAGAAGTTCAATAAAAATATGTTTTAATTATTATTCCTCTTAGCCTAGGCCACACCTGACACTATGACCCCTCTACTCCATTTTTACATGACAGTCACAGGCTGCCAAAACATTATGACCACTTCACTCAATACAGGACTATATTAGGGTGAATTATCCATGTGTTAAGTGTGTTTGTGCCCAACATAACTTCACTGCTAATATATGTTAACTATTAGCTGACCAATGACTTAGCCTGATGCTGGCTTTCAGGTGGAGCTGGGAGGGGTCTGCTGCATGTACTACTGACCCATATAGCAAAGCTATAGGGCCAGTAGTGGGCTGTGCGAAGCACTACTACAGCCTCTGCAATAGCAACTGCGAAGATAAGATTAGGTGAAAAATTGTAGCATTTATCGTAACATCGTAGTGTTGTATCATGTCATCTTAGCGCAAACTGCTGCCGACACAGCCCCACTCTCGCGATTTCCCGCAGGGGAATTGTCTAGTTATCAACTATAGTTCCCATGGTTGTGCTTGGGTATACTAAGCACACAGATGATGGGAGCACAGGGATCTTTCGTCTCATAACTTTACATAGAACTAACATCAGTAGGTGGTTCCTCCAAATGGAAGTATTTTCAGCTTATGAGTTGAAACGATCAAAGTGTCTCAGTCGGACAGACATATATTGGACTCATACTTTTATTACCATGTGCAATGAACTGTGGTGCATGACATTTCAAATCAAAAATGATGTTATAATCTCAAAGCAGCACTGATACGGTTGCATGAACTTGTTCTGAAAAAGATGCAAGTTGTAGTTGCGGTTGTAGCATGTAAGGAGAGGACGCACATGTGGAGGCTCCCGGTTCACTTTTTGTAACTCCTGTTTTTGGGTGAATCTCCTTCACGGCTTTTAACAAAATTCGATGTGGGAAAGTTAATATAACTAAGTCCTTAAAAATGAGCACGTCTAAGAACGCGAAATCAGTAAATACTCCGGCCACTCGTGCTGCGGGCAAGCTAGCATCTTTTGCTAACCTCCCTCCGACAGAAGAACCATCAGCGGCACTTGAAACACCTGCAATGGTAGCTATGGACCAACTGACTGCTGAATTCGCTAAACAAAGAACCTCACTCAAGGAGGATGTCTCCACTTTAATACAAGATGCTATCAAACCAATACAAAATTCACTGGACTCGCTACAGACAGCAGTATCTTCATTTCAGAAGCGTCTTGCTTCCGTCGAGTCTGTGGCAGGTGATAACTTTGAACGGCTAACAGCAGCAGAGTCCACTATCAAAACGCTCCAGAGCCAGAACCAGTCGCTGCTGGACCGGTGCGATGACCTGGAGAATCGTTCGCGAAGATTTAATCTCCGTGTACTGAATATCCCTGAAGGCAGTGAAGATGGCAGGGATCCCTTAAAGTTCATGTCTGACGTTTTGATGGAAGTTATGGGCCCCGAAGTTTTTTCCGCACCACCTGAACTGGAGAGAGCACACCGCACCCCGATCTTCAAAGCCAGTCAGAGACCTTCTCCCCGTCGGTCCTGGTCTGCTTCTCCAGATTTCATCAGAAAGAAGCTGCGCTACGCTGGGCCAGGAATCATGAGCTCAAATACCAAGGTGCCATCATGAGAGTCTATCAGGATGTCAGCACATCACTTGCTAAAAAGAGAGCTGCGTTTAACGGGATCAAGCAAGCCCTGTATCAGAAGAACGTCAGATTCCGCCTGCTCTACCCGGCCCGGCTGCGAGTGATGTGTGGAGAGGACGTGTTCACCTTCGATTCGCCTGATGGAGCCCAGAAATTTTTTGACCAGAAATTCGGTAAAGGATAAACTTTGTGTTTTGAGTTGTACTGTTCGACCCGGCGCAGATTGATCAGCTGAGCGACGACGTAAGTTTTTTTTTTGGCATAAGGTGTCAACCTGCGGTCCGTGGACCTAAGGTATGATCGCGTAGTGACGTTATTTTCGGACTAATCAACATTATGCCAGTTTATATCTACCTTCTTGTTCTATTCAAACCACTGTTGTTGCTTGTTAATATTAATATCACATACGTGTACATATGTGTGTTGTTTGATAGTGACCGATCGGTGCAACCATCTTTGTGTATCCGCTTTTATATTAGGAGGTTTAATATTGCCCATCATAGGAACTGGGAGCCTTCCTAGCAAAACAAGGGGTTGCCAGAAGTTTTTTGAAACTATGTTTAGCCTGCAGCTTGCCTCAGAGAGAGTGACAAGTATAGGCTTGGTTCGAGTTTTTTTTTTTTTTTTTTTTCCTTACTTAGGGTTAGGGGAAGGGACACCACCATCTTTATGCAACATTTACTTTCCTTAATTCATATAAGAGAAGAAATATACCAAAATGAACACTATAAGACCATCACTTTGCACTACTTGCTTTCCTTTTCCCATTTTATTATTTTTAGTTAAGCATGGTGAATAGTACTGAGGGAAAGATGACTGCTATGCGATTTATTAGTTGGAATGTAAAGGGTTTAAATGGGCCGGTTAAAAGAGCCAGAATATTCAATCATCTGAAGCACCTAAAATGTGAGGTTGCATTTCTCCAGGAAACTCACTTGCTGGTAAAAGATCAAGCCAGACTTAAAATGGGGTGGGTGGGGAATGTGTTTCATTCCAATCTTAACTCTAAAACCTGTGGGACAGCCATTTTGTTTCATAAGAAAATTCAGTTTAAAACAACAGCAGTTATTTCAGACCCACAAGAAAGATTTGTGATGGTATCAGGGCAGCTCTATCACAAGCCTGTCGTTCTGGTTAATATCTATGCCCCAAATTGGGATGATGATAAGTTTATGGGCAAAATATTGTCATTAATTCCAGACTTGAATGCAAAACAATTGATTTTTGGTGGAGACCTAAATTGTGTGATGGATCCAGTACTTGACCGCTCCAATTCTAAATCCACAAATCTCTCCAAAAAAGCCAAAGTATTGTCAGTTTGTATGAACCAGATAGGCTGTGTTGACCCTTGGCGTTTTTTATTCCCACAAAGTAAGACATTCTCTTTTTTTTCTAGTGTGCATCATTCTTACAGTAGAATAGATTATTTTTTCATTGACCAGAACCTCCCCCCCTCCGTTAAAAAAATCGAATATTCAGCTATAACTGAGTCAGATCATGCCCCTGTACTCCTAGATATTGCATTCCCTCTTTATCAATTGGAACGTCCCCCCTGGAAATTAGATAGAAATCTCCTGTCCGATGACAGTTTCTGTGAAATGATATCTCAAAAAATAGATGAGTTTATAATTTTTAACAAAAAAGATAACATCTCCCCTTCACTCCTTTGGGAAACACTAAAAGTTGTAATCAGAGGTGAAATTATTTCATATTCAGCTAAAGTAAATAAAATGAACAGAACTAAACAAGAAGACCTTATTAAAGCCATACATTTGGTGGATGAGCGGTACTCTGTTTCTCCCACTCCTGAACTCTACAAAAAGAAGCTGGACCTCCAAACAGAATATAATTTGTTATCAACTGAGAAAACAGAACGTTTGTTATTGAAATCTCGAGGGTATATTTATGAACATGGTGACAAAGCTGGGCGTTTATTAGCACATCAGCTTAAGTGTCGCTCAGCCTCTCAGCAAATCCCACAAATACGGAAAGAAAATGGTGAACTGACTATTGACCCAGAAGAAATTAATGAAACATTTGCGTCATTTTACTCAAATCTTTATACATCAGAAGTGACGAATAGCTGCTCTGACATGGGACATTTCTTCAATAACCTCCAAGCTCCTTCTATAACAACTATTAATAGGACTAAAACTGAACTTCCACTAAATCGTATGGAAATTGTTACTGCAATAAAGGCGATGCAAAATGGCAAGGCACCAGGCCCTGATGGGTATCCCATAGAGTTCTTTAAAAAATTTTCTGATAAATTGTCACCAATTTTACTTGATATGTTTATTGACTCCATATCTTGCGGGGTACTCCCCCAGACATTGACTCAAGCATCAATTACCCTTCTACTGAAGCCAGGTAAAGACAGCACAGAATGTGGCTCATATCGTCCCATTTCCCTCCTAAACTGTGATGTAAAAATTTTGGCAAAGGCCCTTGCCCTACGCCTAGAAACCACAATGCAGGATGTAATATCTACTGACCAAACTGGCTTTATTTCAGGCCGTCATTCGTTTACAAATATTCGTCGGCTCCTGAATGTTATCCATTCTCCTGCATCCGGGGCAGTACCTGAAGTGGTTGTTGCGCTGGATGCAGAAAAAGCCTTTGATAGGGTAGAATGGGAATATTTATTTGCTTCTTTGAATAAATTTGGATATGGCCATAATTTTATTTCATGGATTAAATTATTGTACTCTTCACCCCAAGCCTCTGTAACCACAAATGGTAAATGTTCACAACTTTTCCAACTGTCAAGGGGCACCCGTCAGGGCTGCCCCATCAGCCCATTACTATTTGCTTTGGCCATAGAGCCCCTGTCTATTACACTTAAAACAATAACATCAATTACAGGGATAAACAGGGGAGGGGGAGAGCACAGAGTGTCTCTCTATGCCGATGATTTATTACTATATGTATCTGACCCTGTTTCATGTGCTCCTCATATTATTCATACCCTAAGGAGATTTGGTGCTTTTTCGGGGTATAAATTAAACCTCAGCAAAAGTGAATGTTATCCGGTTAATGATTTGGCTCTGCAAATACAAGATGGTATTCTACCATTCAAAATGTCAAAAAATGGCTTTAACTACTTGGGCATTAATATAACAAGGGATATGCAAAGTCTTTATCAAAAAAATTTCTGTCCATTATTTGAGAAAGTTAAATTAGACCTGAAAAAATGGAAACCCCTTCACCTATCCTTAGCGGGGAAGGTGAACTGTATTAAAATGAATATCCTCCCAAAGTTTCTTTACCTGTTTCAGTGTATCCCACTTTATCTCCCTAAATCATTTTTTAAATCTATTGATAAAACCTTAATTTCATTCATATGGGACGGAAAGAAGTCTAGAATACGGTTAGAACTGTTGCAGAGAGCTAAGACCCAAGGTGGATTAGGGCTTCCAAATTTTTGTAACTATTATTGGGCCTCAAATGTTCAAAAAATTATGTATTGGCTTCACACCCCGGACACAGATTGGTGCCAGCTTGAAGCTGTGTCTTGCACCTCCACCTCTCTTATGGCGCATTTCCACTAGCACGGCTCGGCTCGGTACGGTACGGCACGGCACGGCTCGGCTCGGTTTGGTTGTGTTTCCATTACAACTGGTGCCTCCTCGACGTGGGCGGGGTCGTCATAACACGGCTGCGCGAAACCGCTGTGACGTCATTTACACGGCGCCGAGCAACGTACAAATCCGGAAGACCTCCCTCTGAATCCGTTCTTCGGCAACCAGAGTCAGGAACGTCTGGACCTCCTCCACCGACCAAGGAGCGGATTTTTTCTGAGAAGCCATCTCGTTCCAAGTCAAAAAGCAGTAAAAAGTGGTGTCTTGTCTCGCGTCTTGTTTTTATTTACATTCTAGGCGGTCGTCGCGCGGTTATGACGCTTCCAGTGACGACACTCATCGGCCAATCAGTGGAAGGCAGTCGGCTGACGTCACGTTTTAGTAACGCTTCGGCTCGCTTGGAACCAGGGCTGAGGTGATACCAAAAATGTACCCGGTTCCAGGTACTGCGTGCTAGTGGAAACACGCAATAGCGCGCCGAGCCGTGCCGTACCGAGCCGAACCGTGCTAGTGGAAATGCGCCATTAGAGCGCTTGTCACCTCTAACCTCCCCCTCTCTGTCCCACAATATACTAACAATCCTGTAGTCATAAATACCCTCAAAATATGGGCTCAAATAAGGCTAACCTTTGGATTCAAAAACCTCCTCCATCTAAGCCCCATACACAATAATCACCGTTTCCCCCCGGCTAGGTTAGACTCAGAATTTACTCTCTGGCAGAATAAAGGCATCCTTTACTTTAAGGATATGTATATAAACTCTACTTTCGCAAGTTTTGATGATTTATCACGTAAATTTGGCCTCCCTAGGTCCAGTCTTTTTCGATATTTTCAAGTCCGCCACTTCCTTCAACATCATGAGCCTGACTTCCCCTACATAACATTGTCTTCATGTTTAGATGATCTCTTAAAACCCCCTTTCAACTCAAAAAAACTTATCTCAAGACTTAATGATTCTATTACTTCCTTTAAGAACACAACGCTGGCCAAGATCAGGGCAGACTGGGCAGGTGAGTTGGAGGTGGAATTAGAGGAGGAAACTTGGGCAAATGCTTTACTAAGAGTAAACGACAGCACTTCCTGTGCCAAATTGAACATTATACAATTCAAAGTCCTACACCGTATTCACTACTCTAAAGCCAGACTAGCTAAAATATATCCCAATGTAGATGCGAGTTGCGACAGATGTCGAAACTCTTCTGCTAGCTTAACACATATGTTCTGGTCATGTCCAGCCCTCACATCTTATTGGTCTATCATCTTCAAAACATTATCAGAAGCATTGAATATTAATCTTCAACCTAATGCATATATGGCTATCTTTGGTACCACGGATAGAGAACATACCACGATAAAGAAAAGTTATAAAACCATAATCGCATTTACAACACTGCTTGCCCGTAGAATAATATTATTACATTGGAAATCCAAAAATCCACCTAAAATAAATTTGTGGTTTAGTGATCTGGCACATTTTATACAATTAGAGAAAATAAAATTCACTCTCAGGGGATCTAAGATCAAATTCGTCTCTGTCTGGGGCCTGATTTTGAAGTATTTGGGCAAACTTGAAACCCTGCCCACCTGATTATCGTAAGGCAGTCATCCCGCAACTGGATTCATCATTGTGATTAAATCCATGTGAACCTTGTTTTATATAGTACAAAGCTTCTATGTTAACAAACCTATGTGTTGTGCTCCTTTTTCTTCTCTCTCATCTCTTTTTTTTTTTTTCTTATATAGATGTATGTGTGTATATATATATATATATATGTGAAGATTGAAGTGGTGTCCAATAGGTTGGTTGGGGAGGGGGGAGTGAGGGTTAAAGTTGAATCTAAAAATGAACATTGTGAAACTTCTGTAATTATGTACAATCATTTTGATGTTCAATAAAAAATAAATAAATAAATAAAAAAAAGATGCAAGTGAAAGTTTTCTGTAAATTCAGAATGGTTAGCTAGAGGATAATATGAATTGTGTTTACTGATAGTATCTGGTTATCTTGATATGTGAATATGCATGTCTCTTTTTGCAGGCATACCGTTTCCTTGCAATCAATAGGAAGCTGGGGCTGAGTGGGCGTCCAGAGAGGCCAGTGGGCTGCATTGGAACCTGCAAGGTATTTGAATTTCACACAAAACCACCCACATGCACCTTCACATCAGTACACAGGTCATAGGTTGCCACTAACACACACTGATCTGCATAAATTAACTAGATCTCCAAGACTATGACAACATCTCAAACTCAAAATAGACACAGAACAGTTTATTTTCCAAGAGTTTGTGTCTTCTTTGGACATGCAGTATGCATCATTAAATGCAGCATAGATTTGGCTTAGTCTCAGGACTTATTGCATTCTATTATGCTAAGCTACTGGCAGGCAGTCTCTGTATTGTGTTTCTTCGATATGTGTGTATTATGGGGTTGTGGAATGGAATAGGATTTCACAGTCCATGTTTGTGTGTGTGTTTATGTCTCTTGCTGATGTTGTTGCCAATGTCTCCAAAATAAAGGTCACAGTGCGACCACATAAGTAGAGCAGTAGCAGCTTACTCAGACAATGGCATTGCCAAACAAATGAATCATGGCTCCCAACTCATTGCTAAGACAAAATAGAACATATTATGAGGAAGATGACAGACTGCCAGACGACATTATCATTATCAGTGTGTCTGTACGGGTGTGTACGCCCCTCTCCTCCAGATCTGGATGTACTGTTTTCAGGAGTGACTGTAAGTCCCATGTGCCACCTATAGGATTGATAGCTTGTTTTATACACTGTCCAGAATAATGTACACACACACAGGAGGCTACTTATGAGCCATCTGTCTTCCTTCTAATGCAATTGTGTGTGTTGTGTTTGTATGTGTGTCTGTCTGTCTATCTGCTTAACTCCAGATTTATCGTATCCTGGGCAAGACGGTGGTGTGCTACCCAATAGTGTTTGATCTAAGTGACTTTTACTTGTCCCAGGATGTTATGCTGCTTATCGATGACATTAAGGTAAGTCAGGGTCACAGCTTTTCAATGCTGTGGCTTCACAGCTAACCACATTGTATTTGCCTGTATAACTTAAATAACTGAGCTTATATTAATTGTCTGATTTCTAAAGCTTGACATTTGTAAATAAATAAATAAAAATCCTTCGATCCATAGGAAGGGCACACACTAGCTTCACTTGATATTAAGAACACTGGCTCCAATCTCGCTTTTTAAATGTACCAGTAGCCTAAACCAAAAGACTGAGTTTTTGAAACCCTTGTATGTACACACTTGTGTTGAACCATTGCACAAGAAGAGAAAGTAAGGACAAAGTTAGGAAGGCAACCACATAATGCTCTTCTCTTATATAGTCATATATCTGATCATTAGACTACACAGATATTGTCACTACCACATTACAATCTAAAATGTATAAACCAACTGCTCAGCATGACCATGTACAGTGGTTTGCAGTTCTTCCTTACAGACTACTGCCACCTGTTTGTGTGGAGGGTGATTGCTTTAACGCAGTTGCAGAACATATTTTGTTGTTCAGGTACCACCTTTTCAGATTCAGGCAACAGTGTTGGTTTGTTGTGTTTACACCATTTGAAATCCTATGTTAGCCAGTGCTGGATTTCTACAAAGATACCTTTTTCAGTTCCTGTGATGGACAGTTTTGGCATGCCACCCCTGTTCTCTCCCAACATTTCTCTTGGTTATGGAAGAGGTCTTAATTATTTAAAGTTACGACATTAAAGCTAAAACGCTGATAATATGATGTTATGTTAACATTTTAACACATTCAGACTGTCACGGTTAGGCCCGGGGGAAGTGGTAGGACCCAAGTGCAGGACTTGAGGAGGCAGGGGTTGGCAAAAAGCGTTTTTAATTAACAAAGAACAAAACCAATAGCGCTCCCGAGGTGGCAGGAAAAAGCAAACAAAAATCCAAAACACTATCAAAAACTAAGACGTAGCATGAAACTATGACATGGAACAAGAACAATGACATGGAATGTAGTGATGTTACGAGACGTGCCGAGGCTTCGAACCGTGTGTCGAGTAATGAGGCGGGGTTTCCGCGAAGCGCGTATCGAAGCTTGCTTCATTTAGGGGAGGAGCCAAAAATAATGACGTCCGAAGCCTCGCTGCCCCGCTGTACCACGTGACTGGTTCGAGAAGCGGTTCAGATTTTCCGCGAGGTTTGAAAGCAATATGAACACCTCGGGTTCCGTTCAAAATGTGTTAAGATACATAACAGGATGGAGCCAGCTAAGAGGAGGATGAGTTCCCCTGTGTGGGAACATTTTGGTTTGATAACTCCTAATAAAGTAAGCTGAATCTAACATTAGGTTTGCTTATGAAGAACTGTATTTTTCAGTTTCTTATTTTATTCAAAGGTGAGGTGTTTATCGTGTTCCAAGGAGTTGGGGTACGGTAACCCCTAATCCATGCTAAGGTATTACCGTGCCTTTCATGAGAATAAGGAGGCAACTGGAGCAAAAGAAAACATAGACATTAATGCAAGTTAGCGGCAGTAGAGTAGTAGTGACGTAATCAAAATGGTCCAACGAGAAGAACGTAACACAAATGCATTTAGTACACCGTAGAATCACCGGTCTTTCGTTAGTGAAGTATCGGTTCGATTCCCCTTGGTTCTCGTTTTATTTATTTTATCGTTATATAATTTTCTTATAATCAACTTTAAACCACATATCCATGTAGCGTAGTTAAATAGGAAACTGCATGGCAAATCAAGTCCCATACTAGCATGAAACAGTAAGACGCATTTCCACTGCACTGCATTTATTGTCCACTAGATTCAAAAAAACAGAGCACTGTGTCACTGAAGCTTTGAGCAATTAAAATTTTTTTGAATCAGGAACGACTGCCCATCACTAACTATATAGACACAAAAAATTCAATGCATCACACATTATGTGGTTAAGAGCCTTTGTAAGGGCGACAGCTGCCTGTGATTATACACTTGGCCAGTAGGTGGTTTCGTGTGCACATGAAGCTTCGAGAGATGAACCCTTTCTCGAACCAGTTGGCTGAAGTGGTTCGATGCCTCATGAGGCTTCATCTCACCATCACTAATGGAATGTGGAACAAACTATGACGTGGAACAGGGTAAACGAGCAGTGACAAGACATGACAAGAAGTGACATGAAGTATGATGCGACAAGGAACAAAGGGAAGGCAGGGCTATATATACACAAGAGGAACAGAGGGATGACGAGATACAGGTGGAACAAATCAGGAGACAGGACAAGGTGAAACCAATTATCTAATCAAAAGGAACACCCAGACATGACAAACAGGAAATCAAAGAACTTAACAAAATAAAACAGGAAACAGAACAGAACCCATGACTATGAAAAACTAAACCATGACTATGAAAAACTGAGAACTTAAGATACAACAAAAACACAAGAAACTAAACCATGACTGTGAAAAAAGACAAGACAAAAAAACAAAATACAAGACAGAAGACAAGACAGAGAACACGACACAGACAGTATTAAAAAATTAGTTTTTAAATTTTAGTGTCACACTGACTATAATGATCATGTTTTTAAGTTAGACCTTCAGTTAGACAGCGAAAGAGGCTGAAGTAAGAAATGCCACCGATTCAGTTGTTGCACAGAAAAAGACAAAACTGAAATATCTGAACCAGCAGCATGTCTATGCCAATCTGAAAATGGTGTCCATGTTTGCAGAATGCCCTGCAGTTCATCAAACAGTGCTGGAAGATGCAGGGACGTCCACTCTTCCTGGTTCTCATCCGCGAGGATAACATCAAGTAGTATACACTCTCCATAATAGTTCTTTTGTATTTTGTTTTTGGTCTCTCTGTTGTCTGATAGCCTTTCTGAAGTATTCTGTCTTCTGTCTCTCTATGCATCACTCACATACAGTATGTCATATGTCTATTTTTCTGTCTGATTCTGCCTCAAGCTTGTAACAAAATGTCTCAGTTTCTTTCTTTTTTTTCACCTAATGCTCGTCTTTCCCCCTCCCACCTCCCTTTCTTAATATGTGCACTATTCATCTTTATAGCAGTAAGGTGTTACAGCGTTTGCTTGCAGATTGGGCAATAATGTTTCTCATCTGTATCACTATAGCCTTACTGTTGGGCTGATTACAGCAGTATTGACCATAATCCAGGGAGTCCTATGTTAAATATGCTACAAATACTTAAACAGCCACACGCCAGCATCTAGAGTCAAAGAGCTCTAACAGAAGCAACTCATTAGATATTAGTTTGCTATTGATCAGGACGATGACCTGTATATAGCTGACAGCAGACTGAATTAACCAATGATTTAGCAGTTTTGCTATGATTATTTTAGTGTCGAAGTGCATTGAATTCAGTTTTTTTCCAAACATAATCAACTACACTACTGACAAAAGAAAAAGGAAAACAAACTTTTACTTTTGTCTCATCAGAGGGAGTCGGTTCAACCCAGTCTTGGACATGCTGGCCTCATTCAAGAAAGGCAACATTGGAGGGGTCAAAGTTCACGTGGACAGACTTCAGGTTTGTGGAACCTGTTAGTGAAATACATCTTTGTATTGCCAATTCTTAATTTCAGCGTTAATTCATTTTTGAACTTGTAAACAGCGGCTGTGGCTCAGTAGGTAGAGCAGGTTGTTGTTGAGGGTTAGTGGTTCAATCCCTGGAATGTGCCACAAGCCAAAGTGTCCTTGAGCAAGACACTGCACCTCACTGTGTGAGCGCTTGTGTGAGCGAATGGGTAGATGTGTCTGTGACTGTAACGCACTTTCAGTACCAATAGATAGAAAAGCGCTATATAAAAGCAAAGCCATTTACCATTTAAATAATCTATAGTCACCCACCATGAAAAAATATATGAAGTGTGGGTTAGCATAACAAGTGCATTTCAGTCTGGCCCAGTAAAGGTAGGCCTATTTGGGCAATATATGAAAATAATTTATGACAAATTAGGGAATGGAGAAATAAGAACTAAAAACATCACATGTACAGTACATGTACATTCACAGCCTTTGCTCAATACTTTGTTGATGCACCTTTGGCAGCAGCAACCTAAAGTCTTTTTGAATTTGATGCCACAAGCTTTGCACATCTACTCTACACTCTGGCTGGGCCACTCAAGGACATTTACAGAGTTGTCTTGAAGGAACTCCGCTGATATCTTGGCTGTGTGCTTACGGTCATTGTCCTGCTGAAAGATCAACCGTTGTCCCAGTCTGAGTTCAAGAGCTCTCTGGAGCAGGTTTTCATTCAAGATGTCTCTTTACATAGCCGTATTCAAGTTTTCCTCTATCCTGACTAGTCTTTCATGGTATTGTGTAGTGCCTAGTTTCCTCCAAACATGATGCCAGGTATTCACGCCTAAGAGGTCAATCTTTGTCTCATCAGACCAGAGAATTTTGTTTCTTATGGTCTGAGAGTCCTTCAGATGCCTGTTGGCAAAACTCCAGCTGAGCTGACATGTGCCTTTTACTAAGGAGGGGCTTCTGTTTGTCCACTCTACCATACAAGCTTGACTGGTGATTGCTGCACAGATTATTGTACTTATGGAAGGTTCTTCTCCCTCAGGTAACTGTTACTTCGGTCTCTCATAGGAGGTTGAGGAGTTGACTCCATTCCCAGGGACTTAGGGTCGACTGGAAATTGTTTCCATCTTCTGGCTGGAGAGGGCGTTAACCTTTCATTAGAGGACGAGTGTGAATCGGAATAACCAGAATCACATTGTCTTAATGACTGTGGTGGGGAAAGACAACCTGATTTAAGCCTTAACAGTTCCTCTTTGATCTGAGTCTGCTGAGTGCAGGTCTGCTAAGTAGCACATAGCTTTCTTATTGGCCGTTTGTACCTCATGAAAGAGACAAGTATTTTGCGCTCCAATGGACTCTACTTCTTTCTCTAGGGCTGTTTTGCTCTGGCAAGGCTGGATTGCCTGTGAAACACTCACTTAAATTCAACTTGCTAATGATATCTGGGTAGCCAGGGTTTAGGCTCTGTGCAAGGGCAGAAATGAATTGCTCTACACAGGGGTTCTCCATTGTTATGTGGGACAGAGGCAGAGTGTCAAAAATAACAACAAAGAAATGGGGTTAGCGATTGCTATGCTAAGTAGCCATGGCACCATTTAGTGGCTCTAGTGGGAACAATAAATATGGTAACTAGTAAATACAGGTTTACAAGTTTACTTAACAAAAACTTAACATGAAATGTAATAACAGAGGTGTGATTTTTCAAAGTGCACTTTACTGACACATGTCAGTAACAGCTAGTTATACAACTTTATGTTTCACAGGGCTGGTAGAACACTGTGGCTCTATCTCAGACTTTTTATCTTACTTAGTCTGAAATGCCTGCCAGTAACAGCCGGGCAGAAGTTCTTTATATGATGAATGGTGGCACGCTGTGGTTTAATTCAGCAGGGGAGCACTTAAATTATCAGGAAACAGATTGACTGAATTGCACTGAATACGTGGTATTCAAATGCTGAACAGAAATTCTTACAATTAAGAAGAGTAGGTTCAACTTTAGTTAGCTGACAGCAACTCTTAGTGTATCATTATGGGGATTTAAATGGTAATAATTAGTAACGATTAATAATAAATTTATGAAAACGTGTGTACAGTGTAGGGGGGTATGTTGGGGGGGGGGGGGGTTATGTTAAAATGGCTGCTGAGGCCTTGAACAAAGGAAACGGAGATGGCTACCCAAATAGGGACACTCAGACCACCTGCTGGCTGAGTGTATGTGTGGAATGTGATAAGGGTGTCTTATGAGGTGCAAGGTTAGAGGAAGGATGGTTACCTTAGCATGCACGAGTTGTTATGATCACAACAACTCAAACTCAAATCAAAGTTTATAGTTCTATGCTGAGCTCAGCTTGACTAAGCCCTGGTCATATTAACAGTTTGAGGAAACAGTCACTCTCTAGTGAGGTCTTTTAGCTGGCGGTTCCTGGTGGAAGGGCCAAGCTGGAGTTCCAGTGCTGAGAGGCCATCTTTGCTGTGTGGTCCTGATGGCAGACATCGGAGGGAAAACCGATTGCTCCTTTGAAGTAAGCTTGTTAGCGGCTCGGTGCTTAGCACTGATGCCTCACAGCAAGAGGAGAGAGGAGGAGAAGAGTGGAAAACACAGGCCAAAGATAGCATTTATATGACCTGATGACCTCAGAGGTCACGTGCCACTGTCAGCCTGTGGTAACTGCTGGATCAGGTTTCACACCCGGAGGATTGTGGGACTTTAGGTTTTTGGTGCTTGCCTTTGTCTCCAGGACAAGATAAGATATGTTTATTAATCCCACGTATGGGAAATTTCCTTGTCACAGTAGCATGGAATTTGGCAAAAAGATATATATACAGAAAAAAACAGTGACAACTTTGGTAAAAAAGTTACAGAAAAAATATGAAAAATATGTATAATATAATATACAAGAAATACAATACTCAGAAAAAAATATATAGAGAAAGAACTAGAAATACAAAGAAAGCCATGTGTTAAAACTTGGTTATGCATGGTGAGTTTCTATCGCTCACCACCAGTTTCAGGTAAAATTGTTTCTATTTTCCTAAATGCCACAATAATGAGAGAGAGAATTTCTTAGAGATTTTTTTATTACTTTAAGTCAGACGTTTACATGCACAAATATTCCTATGTTTTTAAACAATGAAGGAAAGCCCTGATGATGATGCCATGGCTTTGGAAGCTTCTGATAAGTTAACATACAGCATTTGAGTTAATTGGAGCAAGGCATGTGGATGTATTTTGAGGCTACACCTCAAACACACTGCTTCCTTGTTTGACATCATGGGAAGATCAGTTCTGTGTCCCAAAGATGAATGTGTTTTGTTCCAAAACATGCAAACCCACCCCAAAACAAAAGCTAACAAGCTTGTCAAGATGATGTCTGAAGCTGGTAAGAAAGTGTCATTCTCCATAGTGAAACAAGTCCTGTACCGACATGGACTGAAAGGCCACTCAGCAAGAAAGAAACCATTACTCCAAAAACAATATAAAAAAGCTAGATTACAGTTTGCAAATGCACACAGGGACAGGGATCTTAAGTTTTGGGACAGGGACCTTAAGTCCTGTGATCTGATGAAACTGTTTGGCCATAATGACCATCGTTACATTTGGAGAAAAAAGGGGGAAGCCTGAGAACACCATGTTGTGGGGTTGCTTTTGTCGCAGGAGGAACTGGTGCACTTATAGACGGCATCATGTGGAAAGAACTTTATGTGAAAATATTGAAGCAACATCTCAAGACATCAGCCAGAATGTTAAAGCTCAAATGGGTCTTCCAAATGAACAACATAACCCTAAGCATACTGCCAAAGTAGTTACAAAGTGGCTTAAAGACAACAAAATCAGTGTTTGGAGTGGCCAGTGGAGTGCAAGTGAGGTGGCCTACAACACTGACTCAGTTACACAAGTTCTGTCAGGAGGAACCAGAATTCCAGCAGACCATTGTGAGAAGCTTGTGAGCTTGTGTCACTCTGTCTCTGTCACTAGTGCTAAGAAGGCTGTATCTGACGCCCCCTCTGGACATGCAAGATGGTTAAAAGACCCTCTTCACGTTGTCTCATATTTCGGCACTTCTTGTTAGGTTTGCTGTGGTACAAAAGTAATCAGGGTAATCAGGGCATTCCGCAAGTAGGGGGCAAGTATCCAATTTTGAAGTGAACATTTTGAGAAGTTTTGATTCATTTATATATATATATAAATTTCAATGTGAAGACCATAAATGAATTTAATACAATTTGTTATAAGGCTGTAACATAAGAAAATGTGGAAAAGGTGAAACACTGTGAATACTTTCCCAATGCACTGTATGTATATCTAGCACATAGCAGGCCTAGGCAATCGGTCAGGCATGGCATTAGCGTAAATATGATAGACTGCATCAGATTATATGAGTATACTTGAAAGGACAGCCAGTGAGTGTGTAGTTGGTCATCAGACATTGGTTTATACTCACATTATGTGATCATTAGCTTCAAGGTCTGTCTATTTTAGCCAGAACTGTTCCAGAACTGTGATTAACAAAACGGGTATCAGTTATTATCAGCATCAGTTAACATTTGATGGAAGCAATGAATTCAGATTTTGATGAAACACGTAAGCGGTGTACTGAATTATTGTAATTATTACTCGACTTTAGATTGTTTGCATATTGTGAGGGGTTTTCATAAGAGCAGCTGTGGGGGGAGAAGTATAACACTTGCTCCCTCCTGTTGGATCAGCTACATTGGATATCACAGCCCTCTCTAAATAAACATCGGCTTAATATTACTAATGCTTCAACAAATTGTGTTCTGGGGCTTCATCTCTGTGTAAGGCGCAAACAAAAGTTTCCCAGCCCTTATCTTGAAGTCTCTGCTTATTTCAGTAGCAATATCAAAATTTGTCTTTGCTTAACCCTGTTCAGATTGTATTTGGATTTGCTACGGTTTCCCTGAGAAAGGTAGAACAGGTTTGAGCTTGGACTGTTAAAAGGTTCTACAGGCACAAGACAGAAACTCTTATGTTGAAGCATTTTGTGTCTCGCAAAAGATAAATCGAATGACTGCAAATTAATTGCTGACTAATACTTCCCCTCTGTGGTTGTTGTGACCTACTAAGATGACTATAGAGAAACCTAAATTAGATATGGTGTCAGATAGAATCATTTGTATTACTGTGTGGAAATTTTTTTTGTGGTATGATGACATGAATAAAACAGATGCTACGATACCTCAATAGATGTTGCAATACCTCATATATAAAAACTTGCTAGAACTAAAAACGAATGGTGAGAGACATTTCAACGACGTACAGACGTTTTCAACAAGCAAGTCAAGCAAAACAATGCCTTACAACAAAACACAACTAGAACAGAAGGGTACAATGCACAGGCAAAAGACAAAAACCTAATTTCACTTGCATCTCGTCTTTACGTCTGGCCAGGATGAAAGGTGAGCTCATCCATATGGGTGCGCGTATCCATGTGTATCCTGATTTCAGCGCTGGGTTAGTGAAGAAACGGCGGCAGTTTGACGCTGTCAAAAAGTCTCTCCGTGTCGCTGACATGAAGTACTCTCTGATGTATCCTGCTAAATTGAGAGTGATGGTGGAGGGAAAGCCAAAAATTTTTAGTTCTCCTGAAGAGGCCGAGTCCTTCTTCCAGCATCTTTCCTCCCCGTCCTCTTTATCCTCCTCCCCTGGATAAAGTCGGGAGTAGCATATGCCATGTTCTGAAGTCGCCAGCCTCGCAACCTATTCCGCGTGAGGGATGATGACTTCTTTTTTTCTTTTCTTTTTTTTTCTTTTTTTTTGCTTTGCGCCTATTTTTCTATTCTCTCTCTACTTTTCGTTCTTTCCTTCTCTTAATAATAGGAAATTAAAGGAAATACAATTTGAGTTTTTAGGGAGGGGAGGGGGGGTTAAAAAGCCAAGGGATTAATTGAACAAATAAAAAGAAATGAAGGAAAAAAAGAGAAAAGGGAAGGAAAAGTCTTCTTGTATTTTTGGAAATTTGTCATGTCTGACTTTGTTATTGAGCTTATAGTCTAGTTTAAAAATGCATGATCTCAACAAGCTCAGTTAGTTTGTGTGTGAGCATGCTCACACAGGTATGCTGATGCATGTGTGCATACAGATGCAGCATAAATGTTCTTGTTTTGTTAAAGAGGGAAGAAGAGAGGGAAAAAGAAGAAAAAAAAGAAAAAAGGAAGACAGCTCTTTTCCCATTTATTTCTATAGTATAATAAGTGCCCTCTTTTTTTTTTTTTTTTTTTTTTTCTCCTATTAGGAAGCAATCTGAGTCTGTGGTAGATAGCTCAGCTATTCTGCCTCTCGGCTTTATGTGGTTGTGTGTGAGTCTTTATGTGTCTATGTGTGTATCTGTGTGTTCTGTTTGTCTGTCTGTCTGTCCAATGTGTTGCTCTTGCTCCTCACCCAATATCACTGACTACTTCCCTGTGGATCTACTTCTGGAATTTGTTGTTCATGTCTGGCGTTGATTGTGACCACTCAGCCTCATCTGATGATGAGGTAGATGGGGAAACTTCCATATGTGTTGATTGTGATAGTTCGGAACTGGAAACTTTCATTTACACGGATTATAAACAGCAAAGTATGGTGAATGAAATTGATCCTGATAATAACTTTTTTGCAAATATAAGCAATGATTGTAAGTATTATACAGTAATGAAATTTAATAGAATGATTAATACTGAAAACAAAATTTCATTTATCCATTTTAACAGCAGAAGTCTGTATACAAATTATAGTTCCATTAAAGAATATCTAGAGCAATTTGATTCACCATTTAATGTAATTGCTATATCTGAGACCTGGTTAAATACTGAAAAAGGTACAGAATTCAATATGTGTGGTTATGAAATGTTTTACACAAACAGACAACACAAAAAAGGAGGGGGTGTCGCACTCTACATAGACAAAAACTTTGACTGTAAAATTATACATAATATGTCACTAGCTGTGGATGATGTATTCGAATGTGTAACAGTTGAAATTCAATTGAAAAAGAGAAAGAATATTATTATAAGCTGTATCTATAGAGCTCCGGGTTCAAATATTGATCTATTTAAAGAGTGGATGGAAAAAGTGTTTTCTGTAATCAACCAAAAGGATTTGTTCATATGTGGGGATTTTAATATTGACCTCTTAAATGCTAAGAAGCATAAACCAACAGAGGAATTTGTTGATGTAATGTTTAGCATATGTTTGTTCCCAAAAATCACCAGACCAAGTAGAATAACGTCCCACAGTGCTACCTTAATAGATAACATCTTCACTAACATTTTGGATAACAATACTGTGAGTGGACTATTACTTAACGACACTAGTGATCACCTTCCAGTTTTTGTAGTGTATGATATTAATTATAGATGGGTAAAGAACCCAGACAGATGCAAATACATAAGAGTTAGAACAGAAGAATCAATCAATGCCTTGAAAACTGACCTAATTACTCAAAACTGGGAACCAATATATCAAGAAAATGACTGTGATAAAGCTTATGACTTATTTCTTGAAACTTTTAAAAAATTGTATGATAGAAATTGTCCAATTAAAAAATATGTCAAGAAACAAAAGTATGCAAACACTCCATGGTTAACAAAAGGTCTAATAAATGCTTGTAAAAAGAAAAATCTTCTATATAGACAATTCATCAAAGTTAGAACTAAAGATGCTGAAGCCAAATATAAAATATATAAAAATAAATTAATTAATATTATTAGGAATTGTAAAAAGGATTACTATACTACACTACTTGAAAGTAATAAAAGCAATATCAAGGGTTTATGGAAGGTGCTCAATACAATTATTAGAAACGGATCAAAAGAGGAGAACTATCCGGATTATTTTGTTGATAATGACAAGATCATCAGGAACATGGACGATGTGGTGGATGGTTTTAATAAATTCTTCGTTGGGATTGGACCCGAGTTGGCACAAAAAATTACAGAAAGGGTTCCAATGGAAAATGAAAAACTGGACTATCTAATAGATAGAAATCCAGGTTCAATGTTCCTTAATCCTGTTGATGAAAATGAAATTATGGAAATCATTAGGAGCTGTAGTAATAAAACATCAACAGATATTCATGGGATCGACATGGCAATACTGAAAAAGGTCATAGATGGAATTTTAAAACCTTTCACTCACATCTGTAAATTGTCCTTCCAGTCAGGAAAATTCCCAAACTCAATGAAAACTGCTAAAGTAATACCATTGTTTAAATCTGGGGATAGCCATCTATATACAAACTATAGACCAGTCTCCCTATTGCCGCAATTCTCTAAGTTACTAGAGAAGTTATTTGCTGCCAGATTAAATAGCTTTGTAGAGAAGCACAATTTGTTATCGGATAGTCAAAATGGGTTCAGGAAAACAAATCTACTTCACATGCACTTATTGACTTAATAGAAGAAATAACCACACATTTAGATAAAGGGAGGTTCGCCATTGGAGTTTTTATCGATTTGAAAAAGGCTTTTGACACCATAGATCATAATATTTTGTTAAAAAAGATGGAGAGATATGGCACTAGGGGGACTGTTTTGAACTGGCTGAGAAGCTATCTATGTAACAGGAAACAGTCTGTCCAAATCGGCAATTATATTTCCACAGAAAGGAATACCACTTGTGGTGTGCCTCAAGGGTCAATATTGGGGCCATTACTCTTTATTTTGTATATTAACAACATTTGTAATGTATCAAAAATTATGAAATTTGTACTTTTCGCCGATGATACAAACATGATTTGTTCTGGTGAGGACTTGCAGAAGCTTTTACAAGAAATTACGCAGGAAATTAATAAATTGAAAAACTGGTTTGATTATAACAAATTGTCACTTAATCTGGAAAAAACAAAACTCATTTTATTTGGCAGACGTAAAGTTAACATTCCAGTGCAAATAATAATAGATAATGTAAGTATTGAAAGAGTGGATCATATCACATTTCTTGGCGTGATAATTGATAAAAAAATTTGCTGGAAAACTCACATTGGCTATGTATGTTCCAAGATTGCAAAGAGTGTGGGTGTTATGTGGCGATCTAGGTTCATGCTTAACCAACAGTCTCTACTTATTTTATATTATTCTTTTGTTTTGCCATATTTGAGTTACTGTGTGGAAATCTGGGGTAATGCGTATAAAACCAACCTGTTGCCTCTATTTATATTACAAAAAAGAGCCATACGAACAGTTTTCAATGTCAGGTTCAATGATCACACTAATCTACTTTTTCTTAAGGCCTCTGCATTAAATTTTTTTGACTTAGTAAAACTGAAAACTGCACTTATCATGTATAAAGCGAAAAACCATCTTCTTCCAAGTATAATTCAAAAATTATTTCATGACAGGGAAGGTTGTAAAAGGTATGACTTAAGAGGAAAACTTAAACTGCACCAACAAAGTGTAAG
Source organism: Planiliza haematocheilus (assembly GCA_005024645.1). NCBI lineage: Eukaryota > Metazoa > Chordata > Actinopteri > Mugiliformes > Mugilidae > Planiliza > Planiliza haematocheilus. Next base: position 90,550 of record SRSE01001449.1, read on the forward strand.
GTCAACTCTTAAAAGTATGTGTGTTTCTGTTGGAGGGGTTATTTTGTGGAACAGCCTAGAAGACGAAATTAAACTTAGTCAAAGTGTCAGTCAATTTAAAAGTAAGTACAGAAAAGCAGTCTTTGAAAAGTATAAAAGGGAAGAGGAGATAAATTGATGTAATGAAATGAAATGATTGAGGGGTTGAGGGGTATAAGGGAGTAACTTTGTGTTTGTCTTGTCTGTGTGCTGGCTGGGGATGGAAACTATAAGCTTTGCTTCTGCCATCCCCTTTTCAAACAGTGTTTGTTTTTGTTTTGTTTTTGTTTTGTTATAGTGTCTGTTTGTTCTGGTAAATGGTGTCCTGTAACTTTCTGTTCTTGTTCTGTAGTAAGAGAGTTGTGGTTTTTTGCCTGGTTTGAAATAAATGAAATGAAATGAAATGAAAAATCTCTGAGACAAGCAAGGAACAATAATAATAATACCCATGTTCCCTTTTAATGTATATAGCATAGACTTATAAGATGCTGTTTCTACCATTGCATCAACCCAATTTGATGCAACTGTCCAAGAGCCACGGAAGCTTCTTTCTGTTCCCCTGTCAATAGCACAATTTTAAATATTAACAATTAATCACAAATGTATAAATATAATGTGAAATGTACATATTTTGTAACTTCACTCAGTTTTCCAGAGCAGTTTAGCACCTTTAAAATGTGTTTTCTTTGTTTGACTCAGTCTTTACTGTTTTACTGCTGTCTCCCGGCACTCCTTTTTTTTCTAGAAGCAGCAGGCAAATGTTTTTCACCAAAAAAGTGCCAAAACACAACATGAAATGTGTTAAGCACCAGACACAATACTAGCAACAACATGCTCCCAAATACTTTGCAGCTAAAAAGACAGCTCTTTCTCACTGTTCCCAGGGAATAAATTAAAAAGGCTTGAAGAATAGATGTGACAAATCTGTGAACAGGCATCAATTTGCTGTAGAATTTTCACCATATTCATTTTAATCAGAGAACAAAGAGAACAAACATGGACTTAAGGTGGTTGGAAACACAGCTCCACATAAATGCACGTGTTCATCTGCAGGCAAAAATAAGCCTCTGTTTCGTAAAAACGTCCTCTTAGCTGCTTAAGATAATATATTTTTGTTGCGTGTACAGCTTGATTTTGCTGCCTTCAAGTTGTCCCAAAATTGATGCAACTGTTCACTGCCAGGCCAAAAAAAAATTTGCCACCAAAAAATGGTCACACACATTTCACTTAGCTTTGATTACAACACACATTCGCTATGGCATGGTTTCGATAAGCTTCTGCAATGTCACAAGATTTAGTTCCATCCAGTGTTGCATTCATTTTCCACCAAGATCTTGCATGGGGGCGGTAAATTCATGACATGCTTTCAAACTCTAGCTTCCCTTCCCAGTGTGACTGTGGTGTTCAACAGCAACGTGCTTATACAGTCCTTGTTTTATTATTATTATTTTTTTGCTTTAATGCTTTTTCTCTGTCTCTATTTGCCTTTCACTTCACACCTTTCACTTACAGCTTTGAAACATTGTACTCTTCATCATCTCATTGTTATGGGGAGCAGGACTGCTCGTCTCATGCACCTCTTATTTCTGTTTTGGAGCTGACTTCAGTTGAAATGACTTATATCACATTCAGACCATAGGCAGAAGGCAAACTGAACTCCAATCTTTACTCCTACACAGCTAAGCTTTTAAAATACTCAAACTTCAGTAGTCATCACCACCGTGATAGACATTCACTCCTCACGGATGCCATGCACATTTGTAAATTCGAAACAGTGAGCATAATTCACACCTTACTACTCCATTTGTTATTTGCTATGTTTTCTTCTCACATTTTGCTTGCTGCTGGTTGAACCTTCAAAAAACGTTTTCCAAATCATTAAATGTGTTTAATGAATGTTTTTTTTTGTTGTTGTTGTTGTGTTGTTTTCACACCAACCTTTTAGACCCTGATATCTGGAGCAGTGGTGGAGCAGTTAGACTTCCTCCGTGTCAATGAGGCTGAGTAAGGGCTTCTCCCTATCTCTGTACAGGCTTTGTAAGATGTTAGTGCTTTGCTCTAGTCATTAAAGCATACAAAACATTAGTTCACAGTTTGTGACTTTAACATTTCATCATCAACACATTAATAGTGCTTAAAATAACAAAAAAAGAAATTGAAAGATGCATATTGGTTCAACTGTCTACTTGCAAATAAAACACCAAATGCATCTTGTCTATTTCTATCTCCTGGAAAACTGATCAAGACAGCCAGCTCCTTCCTGGGCTGTCCTCTGGACTCAGTGGAGCAGGTGGGGAGAGAATGTTAGTCAAACTGTTAAACATCAGGAACAACCCCTCTCACCCCCTATATGAGACAGTTGGGACTTTAGGTAACTCCACATTGCAAGAAGGAGTGCTTCCAGAGGTCTGTGTGTCCCCTCAGCAGCCAGACCTTAAACATCATCAGCATTTCTTAGCACCGCTGCTGATCTTCTTTTCTTGGACATACAAGACCATAATACATATCAGCCTATCCCTGTCATTACCTCATGTCTTTTTAGTGCAATACTTGGTGCAAATGGAGTTTGCTTTTATTATAATATTCATGAATGTCAGTATGTATATTTAATCTCCTTACTTATCTCAACCCTCAATTTATTCTAGTTGTTTTTTTCTTTCAGTTCTCAGTTCTTAAACCTGATGCAATATGTAAATATTTTTGTACCATAATGTATTTACTTTTTCTCTTTACTAGTTTCTCTTGTCTACCTTATTTTATTTATTTATTTAAGTTTGTATATTTTTTTGTGTGTGTATCTTGCACTGTTGTTCCCTGCTGCTGTAACACCCTAATTTCACCCTCTGAGATAACTAAAATCTGTCATATACAGAGATAAGAGCTATCATATCTTATCTATTTGTGCACAGGATCCCTGAGTTTAAGAGCTTTGAAGAGCTGGAGCTGCCTAAGCACTCAAAGGTGAAAAGACAGACAAGCACGCCCAATGCCTCAGACCTGGAGCAGCAGCCAGAAATCAGTGTGGAGGACTGGCAGAATAAACCTACCAATGAGATCATCCAGAAGTTCTATGTGAGTTCATTTGAATGAGAAGGGAACACAAATATCACAATTTCAAATATAAGAGAACAAAGTCTTAATGGATTGAATATATATATGAATGAATCAGAAGAACAAAAACTCAATCAATTCACATATTTTATTCAAAGCATAACTGTGGTATTTTGTTAGTGTTATTCAAAATTTCACTTCAAATGGTATTACTTTAATGAAAGCCTATACAGGCAAAATGTAACCCCCATAAAAGAGACGTAGGTTAGAGCCTAGACAGTGTTCCCTTGCCAATGCACATATTACATTACAGTGAATGAATTCAATAAACACATGCTAGTATTCCCTGTGCATTAGTCAACAGAAGCTTGAACTGGTAACACAACATTCACAGCAACAGATGACATAGTATTAAGAGCTTTTAATGAGGTGCAGCAACTAATGTCAATACACATCCACAGATGAACTGTTGCAGTTAGCGGTGACTAGCTAAACTTTAGCCAGATTCATATTCGTCATTTAAATGTGAAATTTGACACATCATTAATAATCAGCACGGCCTCTGGTTTCCTTTCACTGGGAGTAAATAACAGTTCACTTTGAGCTTTGATTACCTGCCTCCAGTCAAGAGGAGAACAAGTTTGATCTCAGTGTTGATGTGAAAACTATACTGCTGCACTCCTTGTTTTCTCCGTTTGACTCACTGATGTACTCCACTCTTGTCAAGGTTTACTTGGCTGGCTCCTGACGTCTTCTGATATTTGTTCCCATCTTGTTGGCACCCTACAGGCCAAGTCTGCTTGGAAATGCTCCCTTTAGTCTGACTTTCAGACTTATGATATAATTGCAGGCCAACGTTCCCATGTAATCACAACAACAGTTCAGATATCGGACAAATTATACAGCAGAAATATCTTTTGATTGATGAGCTTGGAACTTTGATAATATGGCCATTCTGCTAGATATGAGCACCGTGCTATATTTGAACTGGTCAGGTGAAACAGCTGGGCTCTCTTTGCTTGTGCTTGCTTGTCTGTTTTTGCTCATACTGTTCCAGAAGATCTTTCTGTTAGTCTAGGTGATTTGGTGTCCCTCAGTCAATATCCTAGGTCCTTTTCTCTTTTGATCTTATATCCAGTATTTCTGTGTTGTTTCAGTATGTGAACAGGCATCACCAGTGCATGTCCAGAAAACAGATATCTGGTTCTGTTTTGTGTGACAGTTGTTGATCACAGTTCACCCTACGAGTGACTTAAGATTTCAGGATGTAGTTGGATTTGAACAAAACATCTACAAACAGATGTTTTGCTCTCTTTATGCTTGTGTTTGTTAGGTAAGACATTTACATAAAGCCTTCTGTAGCCTAGCACCTTCCTTTTTAAAAATTGAATTCCATTTTATGTTACAACAAGAACTCACCAAGTTCACCAAGGCTGCTGACTTGTATTTATTTAGATGTTAGAACAGTGAACCCCTTTGGGGTTTTTTCCTTCTATTATTATCATTTTTATTGAGTTTTTTGTTATCTTTATGGTTTTTATTAAGTGTTTAGGGTTTGTATAAGAGGACAGGCTCCTCTTTTTATTCATTTACCATTGTATTTTTGTTATTGCACAGGACTGTGACTGCTTGGCCAGTCAGGCGCAGCTTGCGAGCATCCTCCTTAAGAGAGAAGGATCAGACTTCCTGGTCAAAGATGGTAAGCACAATCACATACTGAGTGAACAACTACAAGAAAAACTCACCAGTTGTTAGTTAGTGGCAGTTGGCAGTTGGTGGCAATGAATTGAGGGGGTCGTGTATACATATGTCTTTATGAAGTTTTTTTTTGAATGCATGAACTCAAACTTATTTGTGATTCCAGAGAACCTGATGGATGAACTGGAGAGAATTTACAGAAGGGCTGGCAGCAGAAAGCTTTGGTCTGATATTCTCTCACGCACATACACAACAGTTTTACTGCAGATTACTCTATCAATTGTTTTTTTTTATCGTTTTGTACTAGACTGTGAATCTACTAATTCAGTATATCATACTTGTCAGAAGTTATGCTTTTGTGTGCATTGAAAAGGTTCGAAAATAGTTTGAGATGATTTTCTTTTCTTTTTTTTATGATTCTTCTTGGGGTCCCCTTAACTAAAAGCCTTGTCACCCACTCTGTTGTGTCCCCGTTTGTCTCACATGTTGACACTTTAAAGTAACTGTTATTTAATCTGGGTGTACTGTAGGCTGGCAGTGCGTCACGCTGCTGCAGTTATCAAGAAGTTTGCCAGCTCTATAGCCCCTCACATCACCACAATTCTGGTGCATGGGAAACAGGTAATGTTCAGGCAGAGATGGAGTGAAGGCCCTGCATGTGTAGGCCCAGTTAGCTGGCTAGCTAGCTGGCTTGAGAGCTGTGTGAGGTCACCCAAACCTACTTTGAGATTTGTCACAACAAGGGTCTCCACCAGACTGTTAAAATGGTTTTAAAAAATGTATGTAACATAAATATTTACCATTTAAATTCAAGCTTTAAAACGTTTTTTAATTATCTTAGAAAATAAAAAATTAAATAAAATGCATAATGTACATAATGCATTAAGATCAGCTCAAGATCAGAACACTTGCATACAAGTTAAAAGTATGCAAACCATTCATTCTTGTTTCTGTGTAAAACCAATTCTAATCATACATTTTGTGACAACGAAAGCAATAGAAAGCAAGAGTTACCTTCTCACAGTGATATTTAACTGGCCAGTATAGTTACAATTGGTTTCAGAAAGAATTATATATAGTATTGGCCTGTATCTTAGCATTTAAAAAAAAAATGTGAACCAGCTATACCCATTTCTGGAAAATTACTGTACTGACTAACTCTCATACAGTCATGAGATTGGCCAAGCCAGCTAGGCCAAGCTAGCAGGCACCTTGACTCGAGATGTGTACGAGGGCTGGCAGTCAGCTTTCTCTCTCTATTAACCATCACAGAGGCTGGAGCCTCGTACCTGCTGTTTTGTTAGTATCATTTAGCATCCTGCTCTAAGGCTGGCTGTATACTGCACATGAAATAGAAGATGACTGCCACATGCCATAGTGTCCTTGAGCAAGATCCTAAGCCCCCTGTTGCTCCCAGTGCGTGAATGTGTAGCGAATGGGTAGATGCGTCTGTGATTGCAAAAGTGTTTTCAGTACCAAGGCTGTTTACCATTACCAAGCCCATAAAGTATGTCTGCACAGATAGCACTCAGTAATATGGGACCTAGATACGGCATTTCACTTTCAAATGAAGTGAAAAACCCAGTCAAAAAGTTATTGCTGGTTTTGTAAGTGTCTGAAACCGTGTTACCATTTCTGGTTTTAAGCTTTGATCCAAGCTGCCGGCATTCAGTTTTGTTTGTGGTCTACTGCTGGCCTAAGCCATAAAGGATTGACCAGGCGGTTGTCACAACTTCCACCAACTGTCCACCAACATGACAACTTTTATTGTATGCTGTTCCATCAGTTAGCATAGAGACATTTGCTGTAAAGACAAAAAAGCAGTGGCTGTTTTTGAACTTGCTGGGAAATAGCATCAATGCTCAGTTAATTTTACTTTGTCATTTACCTAACTGAGGCCAGGTAGTGAGGCTTGAAATAGATTCCTTAACAAAGCATCAGTGGATTGACACCTCACACATCACAACTTCTAAATATTAAAGCTTTATTGCCTTTTTATTTACTGTGCTAGAGATGTGCCTTTGTATTTCCATAGGTTGTAACACTGAAGAACACCCGCACACATGCACACAAACCAGAGTGCTCATGCTAGTCATAACCTCATTAATGAAGTTATTTGTCCAGTGCCTTTCTAAGGATGGCTTCAACTCCCCATGTGTGTTTATAGCAACCCTGGCTGTGGGCTACTATGCGAAGATAACCACAGTTTTTATGTGATGGGTTGTTTTTTGTCATAGGAATCCTGCAAGCAAGAGGATTCAGTTTTAAGGCAGCACTGAATCTTGTGCACAGTGAATTTGGAAATTAGTGAACATTAAAATATTTTAGGTGAAGCCAACATTTACTTTGACTGCAACCAAAGGAACTGATAAAATCTTTGTCACATTTTATGTATTTTTAATAATATTGAATTAAATAAGGGAAACATTACAGTGGTTATAAATGGATATTCTACATTTTATTAATGCTATTAGTGCCACTCTTAGACTAAATAATACATGTTGTACTGAAGCCATATTAAAGTTGAGAAATTGGCTCTTCAGCCTTGTATTATAAATGAAATACAGGTTGTCAAAGTCCTAGCTGTTCAATGTTAACTGTCTTGATGTCAAGAATGTTCTTGTGTCTTTTCACCCACTAGGTCTGTTGTCCGTCTTGCTGCCAGTCTCTTAACTAAGCTAGTGGACAGCCTTGCCCCCAGTATTACTAGTGTTTTAGTGCATGGCAAGCAGGTAAGTGGACACACAGACAAAAGGGCCCGAGTAGTGACTGCCCTTTTTGTAAAGTTATTGTGTTTGAGAAAAATGTTGGTGGCATGTTGGAATAATGATTTTAGTGTTCACTGATTTAAAATAAAATAAAATAAAATAAAAATGGGCAAAATGTGATTGTAAGCTCCTCATGCGGTTGTCCTGTGGGAATTACTTAGACCAGCTGCATGCTCATCTTTCTCATTACTGCTAACCCCCACTGTGCATGTTCTGAGCAATAGCAAGACTGCCACTGTGACTATACAATCCTAATATGCACACTGTCCACGTGTCTAGACACACTCCATGTGATATATCATGAACCATGAATTTGTCTGGTGCCACTCCCCCTGCAATGGATGAGTTTGGGCGAATCATTTCTGTCAAGTGTTATTCGCAGATTAGCGTCCTCTTGGGAGTGTCAGTTATCTTGCTTATTTTTTTTACTCTTCTGAACAGTTTCAGGCCCTTCATTATGCCAAGTAGCTCAAGGTGTAAATCTGCATATAGATTGCCTACTGCAGGGAATGGTCCTCTCAACATGATTGGAAAAGCTGATTTAAAATTTCAGATGGCTGTATTCTGCTGCTCACAACAACCACCACTTGAGTCAATACTGACTCTAGTTTTGATTATATTTCTTGTTATTGAAATTTAACAGTGCAATTCCCTTAAATTCAAAATCTGTTGTTCCCAAACTACATTTCCTGCACCAAGTGCAGGGTTTCATCAACTATGGATAAAAGTGTGTCCTCTCATCTGTAAGATTGCTGAGGTATATTTTTCATGAAATGGCTTCAGAAACAAATAAAAAAAATGCAATCTTGAAAAATGTATTTTGTTTTTTCTATACTCACTTTCATGTGACCCTAGGAGAGGCCAGTTTTAGAGAGATAGAACAAAGATATTTGCAAGGATTTTGCCTTAGAGGACATAGCTGCACATGCCAATCGATATATGTACACACTCTTGCACAGACAATATTTAATGGTATGTGTGTATAATTGTTTTCTTTTCCTGTGTGTGTATGTGTGTTGCCTGTGATTGCCAGGTGACCCTTGGCCTATTTGGACATGAAGAGGAGGTGATCTCTAACCCACTGTCGCCAGGGGTGATTCAGGGCATCATCTACAGCAAGTGCTCCCCTTACGGTGGAGAGCGGGAGGCTGTTCTGCAACAAGAGCTGGTCATCCACATCGGATGGATTATTTCCAACAACCCTGAGCTGTTCAGTGGCATGCTCAAGATCAGAGTCGGGTAGGACAAATCATGTTCAAGATGGTTAGAGTAGTGCCTTGACAACTGCATTTAGTCAAACGAGATGGGTCTGACTAGTGTAACATGGAACCCCTGAATTCTATTCTAAAAACAGTAAGAAGTCAATCAAGCTTAGCAAGTTGACCAATCAAATTTGCAACAGCTATCTTTTATAGGTCTTCTTTGAATGAAATCACTCCAAACCCCACAGATGTGTTTGGTACAGAAGTATTAGAAATAAATTGAAGCACCATGCTGGAAGAATTCATTTCCACTTTCACCATTCTAAGGCTCTGATATCAACAGAGCTAAGAGTAAACATTTGAATGCATCAGAAGATGGTGCCGTAACTCAGAAAGTGGAAATAACCACATAGGTATGAACTGTTCAGGGTTTAATGTATCAGCAGTCAGCAGCATGTGTGCATTTTGTGGACCTCCAGATGGATTGTCCAGGCTATGAAACATGAGTTAAAGATTCGAGCAGGAGACATGCCACCCCAGGACATCTACCAACTCTCCCCCAGCGACATCAAGCAACTCTTGCTGGACGTCCTGCAGCCACAGCACACTGACAGGTGCTCTGAAACAGTCACACTACACAAGCTAAAAGTAGACCACATTTCTGGTTATTATAAAGAAACAGAAATGTGACATTTTTTTTTAATACTGCCTTATCTGACTGAAGACCTCTTTGGAATGCAAATCAGCATCTCAGCATTACACACATATTCTGAAAGAAACCCTAAGTACTTAATCCTTTGGACGTAGTTACTTGGCATGATACAATACTAAGTATTGTATCATGCCATAAGTCTGGGGTCCGTATTGCAGTGGTTAGTTGAAAACATAAGAAAGTCTTACTGGGGAGCATTTAATTTCTAACTGTATCCTGAAATTAGCTATGGTATCTAATATAATGTCTGTTTATTTACAAAATGATTAAATCAAGTCCTGTTTGAAGAGACAGGCTCACTGAGTGGCTTGTCTGTTAAGTAGCTCTTAAATAGCTAGTTGCTGCTGGTAGGCTTTGTGCCTGCAGCTCTGTTGTGTGAATGAGCCATTGAGATCCCTGCTCCAACCTTCAGATGTATTTCTGAGGGGCCGGTAACTGGTCTTCTCTTGACTGAAATTCTGATCATTTTACCAGTGTTTTAGACATGATCTTAGCATGATTCAAAGACTGACTCAAAGACAATTTCCTCTAGCACTACGACTATCATCGTTGTATTTTGCCTACTACCAAGATTCGGTTTATCGCTTCTCTCGCATCTGCCTCAGGTCTTGGCTGAATAGGCGTCAGATTGATGGTTCTCTGAACAGGACCCCTCTGGGCTTTTATGATCGCGTGTGGCAGATCTTGGAGAGGACTCCCAATGGTATTGTGGTGGCTGAGACTCACCTCCCACAGGTACTCACCTCCCCTGACACTGCAGCAGGAGAAATGCATGGCAAAGTTTTTTACACCTCATGGGATAGCTTTCTCTGCCTCATAGAAACAGATTACTATATTTTACTCATTTAAATATTACAATGAAGGGTAGTACACCCATTTCATGGTTAGTTCAAATATTGGTGCATCTATCCGCAAACATGGATCAGCAACAACATATCTGTCCCAAAAATGTGTGTTTCCATGCCTTGTCTTTTGTGTAGTATGATGTTTTTCATGTAATCTGCAACATAATGATAGTTGAATTCTATTTAGCTACTTTAGTTTCTAGGTCCTTGTGTTGCGCATGCTGGCTGCCATGGTTTTCCTGGGACCATCAGTTCTTTATTCACCCATAACCTACTCCCTATTTAACAGATAGGATACATAAGATATTTCCTCATCTGTACCCTTCCTGTGTTTGTCTATGGATATGGAGGTATGGAAAATTCTACACACAACTATTCACAACCTTTGCTCAATACTTTGTTGATGCACCTTTGGCAGCAATTACAGCCTTAAGTCTTTTTGAATATGATGCCACAAGTTTGGTACACCTATATTTGGGCAATTCTGGCCCAGCCAGAGCCCAGACTTAAATCCGATTGAACATCTCTGGAGAGATCTGAAAATGGCAGTGACACTCCCTTTATATCTCGGCTGTGTGCTTAGGGTCGTTGTCCAAACTGCCGGACAGGGCCTTTCTCCCCCAACTGCTCAGTTTAGACAGCTGGCCAGCTCTGGGGAGAGTCCTGGTGGTTACAAACTTCTTACATTTACGGATGATGGAGGCCACTGTGCTCAGTGGGACCTTTAAAGCAGGAATCATTCTGTACCCTTCCCCAGATGTGTGCCTCAAGACAAATCTGTCTCGAAGGTCTGCAGACAATTCCTTTGACTTCATGCTTGGTTTGTGCTCTGACATGCACTGTCAACTGTGGGACCTTATATAGACACATGTTTTACACAGGTTTACCACAGGTGGACTACATTTAAGCTGTAGGAACATCTCAAAGATGATTAGTGGAAACAGGATGTACCTGAGCTCAGTTTTGAGTTCAAAGACTGTGAATACATGTGCCTTTGATTTCTTCTTTACTTTTAATAAATTTGCAAAACACTCAAAAAAAAATAAAAAAAAATCACATTGTAATTATGGAGTGTTGTGTGTACAATTTTGGGGAAAACATGAATTTAATCTGTTCAGTAATCAAGGTCATTGTGACTTGTGCAAACATTAACATCACTTTATTACTTTTTGTCAAAAAACAAACTAAACCAGGGGTGCGCACACTTTTTTGGATGGAGAACTACTTTTACAATGACACATTGTGATCTATCTGTGTCTCCTAGGAATGCACTGAACCGAAACCGGTGATTTAGCTCATTCCAACAATGCACCTTTAAGAAAATTAGCGACATGCCTTTAAGAAGAAAGATGGCAGTCTTAATCTTAGTCTTTGTGCATGGCTGTGGTTGTGATGCTGAATGGGTATGTCACAATAAAAAGTAAAAAAAAAAAAAAAAAAGATAAACATTTGTCTTGCGGTTTGTTTTGGTGGTACAGCAGATAAATGATTAGACTAACGTGAACCTCCCCCCCCAATGGCACACAATCTACAGGCACTGCCTTTACGATTGATGGGTTCATCACAATTGACGTATTTGGCACCCCTGCACTTAACTAATGATCCAGTTTAATTTTTGAGTACAGCCATAATTAAATGGAACTTTTATACATCTCCCATAATTCTTTGGAATCAGTCTTCAGCTAATAACACAAACGTTTTAAACACCTACAATGGATACTATGATAGATACAACAGTGAGACCATATATTTATGTATATATTTTCTCTGCAGCAACCTACACTGTCTGACATGACCATGTATGAGATGAACTTCTCCCTGCTGGTGGAGGACACACTGAAGAACGTAGTCCTGCCAGAGTACAGACAAATCATAGTAGAGGTAACCAGGCCCACAGCCCAACACCACCAGGGTGAACCAAACAGCCTCAAAATAAGTGAGGCTAATTTAACACGAATTGAATGGATTTTTACACTACATGAGTGGTTATCCATGTGATTCAAATGTATTGTTTCAAAAGTTCATTTTGATAAGTTTTCAATCTGTAAATAATTTTTTTCCTAATCTTGTCTCTGCTATATAAATAGTTGCTGATGGTGGTGTCCATATTGCTGGAGAGAAACCCAGAGCTGGAGTTCAGTGACAAGGTGGATCTGGATGGTCTTGTAAAGGAAGCTTTTACAGATTTCCAGAGAGATCGTAGCAGCTCTGAAGGAATGGAAAAACAGGTAGAGTGTCTTGATCTCAGGCTGTATATAGTTCCCCATTTTCCCCTTTAAACGTGACCAGAAAGCTGTACACAAAATATCATGGTAAATCATGGTCTCGCTTTTATACCTATTGGTACTCAAAGTGAGTAAACACATTCACAAACCAGTGCCACGCATTGGGAGCAACTGGGGGTTCAGTGTCTTGCTCAAGGACACTTCGACATGTGGCACATTCCGGGGATCGACCCGCTAACACTCTCGTTTGTGGACAACCCGCTCTACCTACTGAGCCACAGTCACCCTCCTTCACTAATATAAAACTTTTGTTGAAGCTACTCACTGGTCATTTAAATGAAGGGTTTGCAGACACATACGATATTTCCTCATCTGTAACCTTCCTGCGTTTGTCCCAGGATATGGAGGCATTCTACAACACCCCACCAGTGGGAACGAGAGGCACCTCCAGCTATCTGACCAAGGCAGTGATGATCCAGTTGCTGCAGGGGGACATCAAGCCCTGTAAAGATGACCCGTGCTCTGTTAGTTAGAGTTACAGCATTCTAGCCCCAAACACAACCAGCTGCAGTGTAGTCATCAATTGGTCTTTAGATGGCATACATCCACTTTTCTTAAATACTAAAAAAAAAAAAATACTACGAGGATCTGTCCAAAGCTAGTATGTTAAGGTATCGGGCTGCATTTGGTATATAGACATCAACTATTTTTTTAGTAATCAAGAAATTGTGTGTATTTCCCATAATATTTTGTGACTGCTTATAAATCGGTTTTCAGTCTTCTGTGTTTGTGCTATTAGGCTTTAAAGCCTACCAATTCAATGTTACATTGTGACAAGGTCACATTGTATCATTGCGTTGTATTGAGATGTGGTTCCTCATACTGAATTTGTGCATTTGGCTCCCTGGGGCTGTAGCCATGTGTAACTCATCACCTGAAACAGGAAGCAGTTATGCATTAATTTCATATATGATATATTGATAAAAGAAGTAAAGAGTCTTCATCAAAATACAGTGTGTGTGTCCATCAAAATTTGTGTGGCATTGCAGCATTATTTTACTGAAAATATATATGTGTTTATTGCTCTGTATTGAGTTTCTCTTAGAGGAATACTGTGTCCTGTTGCCCTTAAGCATGCAAAGGCTGCCACATGACAGTGGGAACTGTTTGCCATGAGTATTGTAAGCATGTTTCTTAATGTTACAAGCTACAAAACTGAGCTTTTGAAGGGTCTGTTTTGCACAACCGGGCACAGCATGACCATGAATACCGCTCAGCTGAAGTGACTGAGCACCCTTTAGTTATTGCTGTTTTATAGGCAACACAGACTCCTGCCATCCTTGCCAGTTAGAAATGATGAAAAACTCACTCTCTGAATATTATTACTTTGATAAATACACCTTGTCACTGTACGTTAGAGTGTGTGTGGGTTGTTTGCGCTTGTCAGTATTTTTAACTCAAAATTGTAATTGGAAAGAATAAAGTTATTGCTGAAACTCTGTCACTTGCAGTTTTAAACTGTATTTTTTAATGAATAAATTCTACAGTTGCATGACTATGAAATACACATAATTCCTTCACATGAGCAAAAATCTCTTGTTCCTCGGATTAAACTGCAACAGCACGAAAACGACACTCACGTGCACCACTCATGTGCGCCGCTCACTTGAATTTGTTATTGTCAGCCATTATGGTGTCTTTTATTTTATATTGCTGTGAAAACAACAAAACTTGTTGGAACCTTTAACTTTTTTGTATGTCCCACCATAGCTAACACATGTTTTACAAGACCACATTTGAACACATCATGATAATGTTATTAACCTTCGCCTAATGCTTATATTTACTGAGTAGAACTTGAATGCGTCATAATACAATTCAATGTAGCCTCGTAACTGAGGGGGTGCTTGTTGCTTACTGGAGCGCTGACCAACAGTAATATGTGTGTGAAACACACAGCCCGCTAGATAGCCTCCAATTAGTAGCGTTCAGTTATTTACACAAGGAATCGCTGCTCTACAATGAACTGACGACTTGCCCAGAGTGTAGCCCGCCTCTCACCCGATGACTGCCAGCTAACGTAAGGTACATATGGCAAACCAAAGTACCCACAATTACGGGTCTTTTTAACGTGTTATATTGTAAAACGGCGTTAAAAACGCCGTATTTTCTGCACAAAACGCCGTCTTTAACGCCGTTTTTGTGGACTACGACGTTAAATACGCCGTATTTTGCCGAAAAAAACGGCGTTTTCAACGCCGTTTTGGTCTATTTACATAACGACGTTTTGAACGACGTTCAACGACGGCCATGAACGCCGTTAAGAACGCCGTTTTGTGTCAACAAAGACAGCGTTAAAGACGGCCTTTTCCCTATGATAATGATCTCCTCCCACTGGTTTTCACAGTCAATGAATTTAAAGTGCCTTCACCCAATCACTAACCGAAACAAACAGACCAGAACAGTCCGACACAGACCTCCCTGTGCACCGATCTTTCCTAATGCAATCAGTTTTCTCAAACTCACCGTAGGCCTACTGCTCATCATAGTTATCTGTCAACATAACTAAGAATAAAGCTTCTTCAGTCCAGATGCTGGCTTTGTTGTTATTTTAAAATAAAACGAAACCGAATGAAACATTTACCGTATTCATCCTTTCTGCCTGACAAGCTTTGGTTTAGATTACACTGTGTTTGCTGAGTGTTAGTGAAGTCGGTAGCCCTGTGGTGAAGACAACTGCCTGTTATGGTAGTGGTAATTTTCGGTGAGAGTTCGAATCCCCTGCGATTGCAAGGCAGTCTTTCACAGACTTTCCTCCAGCAATTCTTTGTGTTTATGTTAATGTTGTGCTCATGTTTTTGCATGTCACTCGCTATATACTGCAACGTTATTTTAAATAAATGTGTTTCCTCGTCCTTGACTGGGCAGTCATGGTCCATTACAGGGCATTTGTGGCCAGAAATTAACTCTCCTGCAGGGCTACCGACTTCACTAACACTGAGCAAACACAGTGTAATCTAAACCAAAGCTTGTCAGGCAGAAAGGATGAATACGGTAAATGTTTCATTCGGTTTCGTTTTATTTTAAAATAACAACAAAGCCAGCATCTGGACTGAAGAAGCTTTATTCTTAGTTATGTTGACAGATAACTATGATGAGCAGTAGGCCTACGGTGAGTTTGAGAAAACTGATTGCATTAGGAAAGATCGGTGCACAGGGAGGTCTGTGTCGGACTGTTCTGGTCTGTTTGTTTCGGTCAGTGATTGGGTGAAGGCACTTTAAATTCATTGACTGTGAAAACCAGTTGAAAACGCCGTTTTTTCCGGCAAAATACGGCGTATTTAACGTCGTAGTCCACAAAAACGGCGTTAAAGACGGCGTTTTGTGCAGAAAATACGGCGTTTTTAACGCCGTTTTACAATATAACACGTTAAAAAGACCCGTAATTGTGGGTACTTTGGTTTGCCATAGGTACAGCCCCTGCGCCCCGCCAGGTACGCGTTACAGACAATATGAACGCATGAAAGAATGAACAAGTAGGCGCCCTTGGTAGTTTTACTCTCACCATTGCATACCTGCCAACTTTTCAAAAAACCTTGGAGTGAGATTTTGTCGTGGGTGACCAAAGTTATGCCGTGCACGCAGACACACAAAGGTCCACCCCCAGGAGATATTGAATTAAGTAGATGTGGTTTCCACCATTCTAGCAGATTTTTGGGCGGTCTGCTAAAGATGTGAAATACCTGAACTTATTCTCATTCATGTTTGGCATTATGACTTGTAGGTCTTAGTCTGTAGACTTGAGCTGAACATTCAACCAGAAAACTATTGGTGTGCCTAAATGACGTTATTCATAGATCAGTGTTTAAGATTTGACCTAGGTAATTGTGATTAAAATGGTATTAAAGTAATTCTTAACTAAAACCTAACCTATGTTGTGAGTAACTGTATTCTGAAGAGCACTTAATAATTTATGTTCAGCCAAAAACGACACAAGATTATTTAGGACTTTATTCTTCATTCAAAGTCTCCCACCACATGGTCCATCAGAGACAAATAAAGTGCTTAAACAGTACAACTTTTTCCAACAATAAAACAGATGAATGCATTACAAAAATCGCTAAAATGAGGCATAATCAGTATCAGATGCAGATCAGAAGCTGTCCTTGTATATGATCTGTGTGCAACGGCAGCAAGCCTCTCAAATTCTTTGGCTCCTGTCACCTATGGAAAATGGTAATACTGTAAGTATACTGTAGGTTGATCCATTAACAAAGAAAAAACACTTGGATGGTTCTTAAAAAAAGAAAAAGAAAAAAGGTTTCACTGTTGTCCTGTCAAAGGTCTTTTATTATCTGTGCACGCCCCTGCAGGCAGGCGCAGCCTGCCTGCAGGGGCGTGGCACATATATTGTTATTGCTCGCGTTTATTATCTGTGCACGTGGCACATATGGCACATATATTGTTATTGCTCAGGCTTATTATCTGTGCACGCCCCTGCAGGCAGGCACAGCCTGCCTGCAGGGGCGTGGCACATATATTGCTATTGCTTTGCGTTTATTATCTGTGCCGGTGCACAGCGTTTATTATCTGTGCCGGTGCACAGCCGGTGCACAGCCTGCCGGTGCACAGCCTGCCTGCAGGGGCGTGGCACATATATTGTTATTGCTCAGGCTTATTATCTGTGCCTGCCTGCAGGGGCGTGCACAGATACGCCCCTGCAGGCACATATATTGTTATTGCTCGGGCTTATTATCTGTGCACGCCCCTGCAGGCAGGCTGCGCCTGCCTGCAGGGGCGTGGCACATATATTGCTATTGCTTTGCGTTTATTATCTGTGCCGGTGCACAGCGTTTATTATCTGTGCCGGTGCACAGCCGGTGCACAGCCTGCCGGTGCACAGCCTGCCTGCAGGGGCGTGGCACATATATTGTTATTGCTTTGCGTTTATTATCTGTGCCGGTGCACAGCGTTTATTATCTGTGCCGGTGCACAGCCGGTGCACAGCCTGCCGGTGCACAGCCTGCCTGCAGGGGCGTGGCACATATATTGTTATTGCTCAGGCTTATTATCTGTGCCGGTGCACTGCAGGGGCGTGGCACATATATTGTTATTGGCACATATGGCACATATATTGTTATTGCTCGGGCTTATTATCTGTGCTTATTATCTGTGCTTATTATCTGTGCTTATTATCTGTGCGCCTGCCTGCAGGGGCGTGGCACATATATTGCTATTGCTTTGCGTTTATTATCTGTGCACGCCCCTGCAGGCAGGCTGTGCCTGCCTGCAGGGGCGTGGCACATATATTGTTATTGCTCGCGTTTAATATTCTTATAGCTTCTTCTGGTACTTTTTTCGGTTCGCTTCTTCTCCCAGAGTTTTGGAGACATATAGACGAATTTATATGGAGACGTGCGCATTGATCGGGAATGGTGTGCTATGTCTCACATAAGCGATCCGTCCAACGGGGCGAGAATAAACGGCGAAATTCGAGCGTCTCGTAACATGGAAGTGAATGGAGAAGCCCGAAAAAAACGGCAACATTCCAAAATGGACACCTTTGCTTTGCTGAGCAATCACTCAGCCATGCTTTGGAGTAGAAAAATGCTTTGAAGTTTGTAGGAGGCACGGGAAGTGTAGCTTCGTTTTTCTGAAAACGGCGTCGTTTTCGATAGCTTTTACGGTTGGTCAGGGTCGCAGTTTTACGTTTTGGTGAAATTTGGAAAAAAAGTTCAAAAATCGTCGTTTATATGGAGCCCTATGGGCCCACTCTAAGTCCCCCTCTAGGTTCAGAGTTTCGGGCCAAATTCAGAAAAAAAAAGGTTTCAATCTCAGGTGGCGGCCACAGGTGGTTGAGCTACAGAGATAAAAACTACATAAAACGTAGGGATTTGTTGTCTGCTTTCAGATGATGTGTGTCTTATATGTGTGGGACGTACGGTTTGGACCGCAGGCTCCTCCGAGCGGGAGTGCGCCGACAGCTTTTCGAATTTTTCCCATTCGTGTGTATGTAGAAACCGGAGAGATTTCTCGACGATTTTTCTCGTCGAATGCCTTTCTTTCCAAAACGAGTAAGGCCACAATTTTGGCAGCACGCTCGTGGGAAACAACACTAATTTGTAGAAAACCCTCGGCCGACGCTCACAATGCGTTCGTTTTCGAGATAGGACTTGTAGTTTTCGAGATATGAGCGTTTGTTCTGACACAGATTTCTAGGGTGCAGGAGAGAGGAGAGTGAATATATAGAATATCATGTACGCATAGCGTAGCCATGGCAACGGCCCCCAACGAGCAGGCACAGAACAGGTGCGCTGAGACAATGGAGGGAAAAGCGTCACGATCTGCCAAAAGATTAGGGTCTGTCAGTGTATTACAATGGGGAGGAAGAACACCCCATACAGGAGCACATTCACACAGACGCAGAGTGCCATAACATTATGAACACTGAACCGATCTTGATGAACAAACACATCGCAGGTGTGCACACAGAAGGCTGAGGGAGACAGAGGGAGATTATCTGCCATAACATTATCACCCCCCTCCCCTTCCCACTATAGCATTACAGACACAGATTGACAAAACATTAGGGACTCTCCTCAGTCTATTACAATGGGGAGGCATAACACCCCATGACCCCCCCCCCCCCTCCCCTCTCTCCCTCTCTCCCTCTCTCCCTCCCTCCTCAGTTAGTGCTTTCACACAGCCGATCTGCCAAAAGATTAGGTACTCTCCTCAGTCTATTACAATGGGGAGGCAGAACACCCCATGACCCCCCCCCCCCCGTCTCTCCCTCTCCCTCCTCAGTTAGTGCTTTCACACAGCCGATCTGCCAAAAGATTAGGTACTCTCCTCAGTCTTTTACAATGAGGAGGCAGAACAACCCATGACCCCCCCCCCCTCCGTCTCTCCCTCTCTTCTCTCTCTCCCTCCCTCCTCAGTTAGTGCTTTCACACAGCCGATCTGCCAAAAGATTAGGTACTCTCCTCAGTCTATTACAATGGGGAGGCAGAACACCCCATGACCCCCCCCCCTCCCCCGTCTCTCCCTCTCTCTCCTCTCTCCCTCCCTCCTCAGTTAGTGCTTTCACACAGCCGATCTGCCAAAAGATTAGGGACTCTCCTCAGTCTTTTACAATGAGGAGGCAGAACAACCCATGACCCCCCCTCTCCCTCCCTCTCTCCTTCCCTCCCTCCTTCTGTCGCTCTCTCCCTCTCTACTTCCCTCCTCCCTCTCTCCTTCTCTCCTCCTCCTTCCTTCTCTCCCTCTCCCCTCCTTCCCTCTCTCCCTCTTTCCTTCCCTCCCTCCTCTCGCCCTCCTTCCTTCCCTCCCTCCCTCTCTCCTTCCCTCCCTCCTCTCTCCTCCCTCCCTCCTTCCTCCTCTCTCCTTCCCTCTCTCCCTCTCTCCTTCCCTCCCTCCCTCTCTCTTTCTCTCCCTCCCTCCCTCCTTCCTCAGTTGGTGCTTTCACATAGCTGAAGCCATCCTGACAAGGAAACTCAGCACAGTTGCACACAGAAAGCGGCGGGAAAACTATGCCAAAACATTAGGAACACCCAAGCCATTACTGCAGTACTGTAGGTGGCCAGAACCTGACATTGTTACCCTCAGACTCCATTTTAGCGTTACAGTAATGGACAGCCAAAACATTATGACCACTTCAAGCATTACAGGACTATAGTACAGGTGGCAGAATCTGACACTGACCCACCACTCCATTTTCAGCATTACAGTAAGAGACTGCCAAAACTTATGACCACTTCAGTCATTGCAGGACTATAGTACAATGGCAGAATCTGACACTGACACCCCACCTCCATTTCAGCATTA
Organism: Planiliza haematocheilus; assembly: GCA_005024645.1. Lineage (NCBI taxonomy): Eukaryota > Metazoa > Chordata > Actinopteri > Mugiliformes > Mugilidae > Planiliza > Planiliza haematocheilus. The sequence goes on from SRSE01001449.1 coordinate 110,896, forward strand.
CAGTAACAGACTGCCAAAACATTATGACCACTTAAAGCATTACAGGGGCATATTGGAGTGGCAGAACTCTATGACATCAAACTCACATGAAACACCCACGCACACATCATGACGCACACATCACCGGCACAGTCAAATTGCCTCAGGGAATTTTCTAAGTTATCTGTGCAAGGCCCCTGCAGGCAGGCTGCGCCTGCCTGCAGGGGTGTGGCACATATATTGTTATTGCTCCGTTAATCAGTGCACGCCCCTGCAGGCAGGCGCAGCCTGCCTGCAGGGGCGTGGCACATATATTGCTATTGCTTTGCGTTTATTATTCTTATATTTCTTCCGTAATTTTTCGGTTCGCTTCTTCTCCCAGAGTTTTGGAGACATATAGACGAATTTATATGGAGACGTGCGCATTGATTGGGACAAGTGTGCTATGTCTCACATAAGCGATCCGTCCAACGGGGCGAGAATAAACGGCGAAATTCCCGCGTCTCGTAACATGGAAGTGAATGGAGAAGCCCGGAAAAAAGCGGCAACATTCCAAAATGGACAGCTTGGCTTTGCTGAGCGATCACTCAGCCGTGCTTTGGAGTAGAAAAATGCTTTGAAGTTTGTACGAGGCACGGGAAGTGTAGCTTCGTTTTTCTGAAAACGGCGTTTCGATAGCTTTTACGGTTTGGTCGGGGTCGCAGTTTACGTTTTGGTGAAATTTTGGAAAAAAGTTAAAAAAATCGTCGTTTATAATGGGGCTCTATGGGCGCACTCTAACCGCACTGTAGGTTCAGAGTTTCGTCGAAATTCTGAAAAAAAAAGGTTTCAATCTCACGTGGCGGCCACAGTTTTCGAGCTACACAGATAAAAAATACATAAAAACGTAGGGATTTTGTTGCCTTTCAGATGATAGTGTGTTTTATTCGGTGGGACGTACGGTTGGGACCGCAGGCTCCTCCGAGCGAGGAGTGCGCCGACAGCTTTTCGAATTTTTCCCCATGCGTGTGTATGTGGAAACCGAGAGGGATTTTCGACGATTTTTCTCGTCGCAGCACTTTCTTTCCAAAACGAGTACGGCCACAATTTTGGCAGCACGCGCGTGGGAACAACACTAATTGTAGAAAAACCCTCGGCCGACGCTCACGATGCGTTCGTTTTCTCGATAGGACTTGTAGTTTTTGATTTATGAGCGTTTGTTCTGACAGGCAGATGGTTCTTTGGGGTTTAGGAGAGAGGGGAGTGAATATAGAGATTTCATGTACGCATAGCGTAGCCATGGCAACGGCCCCCAACGAGCAGGCACAGCACAGGTGCGCAGAGACAGTGGAGGGAAAAGTGTCACGATCTGCCAAAAGATTAGGGTCTGTCAGTGTATTACAATGGGGAGGAAGAACACCCCATACAGGAGCACATTCACACAGACGCAGAGTGCCATAACATTATGAACACTGAACCGATCCTGATGAACAAACACATCGCAGGTGTGCACACAGAAGGCTGAGGGAGACGGAGGGAGATTATCTGCCATAACATTATCACCCCCCCCCCTCCCCTTCCCACTATAGCATTACAGACACAGATTGACAAAACATTAGGGACTCTCCTCAGTCTATTACAATGGGGAGGCATAACAACCCCATGACCCCCCCCCCCCCCACCTCCCTCCCTATCTTCCTCCCTCCCTTTCTCCCTCTCTCCTTCCCTCTCTCCCTCCATCTTTCTCCCTCCCTCCCTCCTTCTCTCCCTCTCCCTCCCTCCTTCCTTCTCTCCCTCCATCTCTCTCCCTCCCTTCCTTTCTCCCTCTTTCTTTATATATATAATTGCCGCCCCCACGCCATTTTAGCATGACAGTAATAGACTGCCAAAACATTATGACCACTTAACGCATTACAGGACTATATTAGGGTGCCAGAACCTCACACTATGTCCCCCCACGTCATTTTAGCATTAGAGTAAAAGGCTGCCAAAACATTATGACCACTTCTCTCATTACAGGACTATATTAGGGTGCCAGAACATGACTCTATGACCCCCCCGCCTCCCTCCACTCCATTTTAGCATGACAATAATAGACTGCCAAAACATTATGACCACTTCTCTCATTACAGGACTATAGTACAGTGGCAGAATCTGACACTGACCCCCAACTCCATTTCAGCATTACAGTAACAGGCTGCCAAAACATTATGACCACTTAATGCATTACAGGACTACATTAGGGTGCTAGAACATGACTCTATGACCCCGCCCCCCTCCACTCCATTTTAGCATGACAATATTAGACTGTCAAAACATTATGACCACTTCTCTCATTACAGGACTATAGTACAGTGGCAGAATCTGACACTGACCCCCCACTCCATTTCAGCATTACAGTAACAGACTGCCAAAACATTATGACCACTTAAAGCATTACAGGAGCATATTAGAGTGGCAGAATTCTATGACATCAAACTCGCAACCAACATAAGCACGCACACATCACCGGCACAGTCAAAATTTCCGCAGGAATTTTCTAGTTATTCTTATGACTTCTTCCGTAATTTTTCGGTTCGCTTCTTCTCCCAGAGTTTTGGAGACATATAGACCAATTTATATGGAGACGTGTGCATTGATTGGGACAAGTGTGCTATGTCTCACATAAGCGATCCGTCCAACGGGGCGAGAATAAACGGCGAAATTCCCGCGTCTCGTAACATGGAAGTGAATGGAGAAGCCCGGAAAAAAGCGGCAACATTCCAAAATGGACAGCTTGGCTTTGCTGAGCGATCACTCAGCCGTGCTTTGGAGTAGAAAAATGCTTTGAAGTTTGTACGAGGCACGGGAAGTGTAGCTTCGTTTGTCTGAAAACGGCGTTTCGATAGCTTTTACGGTTTGGTCGGGGTCGCAGTTTACGTTTTGGTGACATTTTGGAAAAAAGTTAAAAAATCGTCGTTTATAATGGGGCTCTATGGGGCCACTCTAGCCGCACTCTAGGTTCAGAGTTTCGTCGAAATTCTGAAAAAAAAAGGTTTCAATCTCACGTGGCGGCCACAGGTTTTGAGCTACACAGATAAAAACTACATAAAAACGTAGGGATTTTTGTTGCCTTTCAGATGATGTGTGTTTTATTCACGTGGGACGTACGGTTGGGACAGCAGGCTCCTCCGAGCGAGGAGTGCGCCGACAGCTTTTCGAATTTTTCCCCATGCGTGTGTATGTGGAAACCGAGAGGGATTTTTCGACGATTTTTCGAGTCGCACACTTTCTTTCCAAAACGACTACGGCCACAATTTTGGCAGTACGCGCGTGGGAACAACACTAAATTGTAGAAAACCCTCGGCCGACGCTCACGATGCGTTCGTTTTCCCGATAGGACTTGTAGTTTTTGATTTATGAGCGTTTGTTCGGACCGGCCGAGCTGGGGTTCACTTTTTTTGGGGGGATTTTCTGACTCAGGCAGAGGTGAGAAGGAAAAGGAGAGTTCAGCAGCAGGTGCCCCTGGTGACCATGGCAACGGCCCCTAACGAGCATGCAGGAGGAGAGGAGCACATTCACACAGACGCAGAGTGGCAAAACATTATGACCCCTGAACCGATCCTGATGAACAAACACATCGCAGGTGTGCACACAGAAGGCTGAGGGACACAGAGGGAGATTATCTGCCATAACATTATCACCCCCCCCTCCCCTTCCCACTATAGCATTACAGACACAGATTGACAAAACATTAGGGACTCTCCTCAGTCTATTACAATGAGGAGGCAGAACACCCCCCCCCCCCCTTGAGTTGTTGCTTTCACACAGCTGCTAATCATAGCTCCTCTCATTGACTGAATGACAACTTCTCAGTCATGTTTGACGTTTTCCTTTACTTTAAATACAAATTATATCTGGCTGCTTTGCTGCAACTCTTGACAGAACATCCCTGACACGTTTCCTTCACCGTATTAGGTAAGTGAATTTCTAGAATTATCCATATGTTAAGTGTTTGTGCCCAACACAGCTAAACTGCTAACAGACGTTAACTGCAATGATTCAGCCGACGGCCAGCCTTCAACCATAGTTCATGTATGTTAGCGAGCTAGCAGCGGCTAACGCGGAGCTAGCAGCGGCTAACGCTAACCGCTAGCTCCGAGCTAGCCGCGACCTTACGCGGAGGCTAGCGGACTTAGCCACCGGCTAATCCGCCGCGACGCTAGAGGGAGTTAATCACAGTCAACAGACCAGCACTGTAGTTGAAATATAAAGTGGCAGTCTTACACGTTGTAATAGTATTGGCGGATAGTCGAGCGGCAAATAACGTGGGCTTTCACACCGGAGGCCAGGGTTCGACTCCCGGTTAGGGCAACATCTTTAATGAATGAGGCCTGCCTCGGGAACATGGGAGTATAGACAAATGATTCACATGCAATTTAATATATTTAATTTTTTTTTAATGAAATAAATAATGAGCTGAACACTTAATTAGTTAGTTGTATTAATTATGTTTCACAACATTATTTGACACGTCTACTTGTCTGTGTTTTCCTGCAGCCAATCCAGACAGACTGCAGTGACGTCCAACATGAGACAAAGAGCTGTAGTAAAGGGACAATTTGAAGGTCTTCACTTCATGACTGTTTCCTTCTTACAGCCTCAATGTGTTAAGTATTGAATTTGTTAAGTATTATAGAATGTTTTTCTAAATGTAACACTGTGCCGTAAACTGTTGCTCAGATAGAAGCAATGACTTTTATTATTAAAATGATTATGATTAACAATCAGTTATTGTGATTTCCTCATTCTTTCAGTAGAAGCCATTTGATTTGACTTGTTGTACTGAATGTATTTTGTGGGTATTGTGAAGCTGATGCTGGCTTTCAGGTGGAGCTGGGAGCGGTCTGCTGCATGTACCTGCCCTTGTGGGCTCGGTGGCTAACTATTCACATGACATAAGCACGCACACATCATGACGCACACATCACCGGCACAGTCAAAATTTCCGCAGGAATTTTCTAGTTATCTGTGCCGGGTGCACTGGCTCCCATTGCTGCGCAATGGGAGCCAGTGCACGCCCCTGCAGGCAGGCGCAGCCTGCCTGCAGGGGCGTGGCACATATATTGTTATTGCTCAGGCTTATTATCTGTGCCGGTGCACTGGCTCCCATTGCTGCGCAATGGGAGCCAGTGCACGCCCCTGCAGGCAGGCTGCGCCTGCCTGCAGGGGCGTGGCACATATATTGTTATTGCTCGGGCTTATTATTCTTATGACTTCTTCCGTAATTTTTCGGTTCGCTTCTTCTCCCGGAGTTTTGGAGACATATAGACCAATTTATATGGAGACGTGTGCATTGATTGGGACAAGTGTGCTATGTCTCACATAAGCGATCCGTCCAACGGGACGAGAATAAACGGCGAAATTCCCGCGTCTCGTAACATGGAAGTGAATGGAGAAGCCCGGAAAAAAGCGGCAACATTCCAAAATGGACAGCTTGGCTTTGCTGAGCGATCACTCAGCCGTGCTTTGGAGTAGAAAAATGCTTTGAAGTTTGTACGAGGCACGGGAAGTGTAGCTTCGTTTGTCTGAAAACGGCGTTTCGATAGCTTTTACGGTTTGGTCGGGGTCGCAGTTTACGTTTTGGTGACATTTTGGAAAAAAGTTAAAAAATCGTCGTTTATAATGGGGCTCTATGGGGCCACTCTAGCCGCACTCTAGGTTCAGAGTTTCGTCGAAATTCTGAAAAAAAAGGTTTCAATCTCACGTGGCGGCCACAGGTTTTGAGCTACAGAGATAAAAACTACATAAAAACGTAGGGATTTTTGTTGCCTTTCAGATGATGTGTGTTTTATTCGCGTGGGACGTACGGTTGGGACAGCAGGCTCCTCCGAGCGAGGAGTGCGCCGACAGCTTTTCGAATTTTTCCCCATGCGTGTGTATGTGGAAACCGAGAGGGATTTTTCGACGATTTTTCGAGTCGCACACTTTCTTTCCAAAACGACTACGGCCACAATTTTGGCAGTACGCGCGTGGGAACAACACTAAATTGTAGAAAACCCTCGGCCGACGCTCACGATGCGTTCGTTTTCCCGATAGGACTTGTAGTTTTTGATTTATGAGCGTTTGTTCGGACGGGCCGAGCTGGGGTTCACTTTTTTTGGGGGGATTTTCTGACTCAGGCAGAGGTGAGAAGGAAAAGGAGAGTTCAGCAGCAGGTGCCCCTGGTGACCATGGCAACGGCCCCTAACGAGCATGCAGGAGGAGAGGAGCACATTCACACAGACGCAGAGTGGCAAAACATTATGACCCCTGAACCGATCCTGATGAACAAACACATCGCAGGTGTGCACACAGAAGGCTGAGGGACACAGAGGGAGATTATCTGCCATAACATTATCACCCCCCCCTCCCCTTCCCACTATAGCATTACAGACACAGATTGACAAAACATTAGGGACTCTCCTCAGTCTATTACAATGAGGAGGCAGAACACCCCCCCCCCCCCCCCCCCCCCCTTGAGTTGTTGCTTTCACACAGCTGCTAATCATAGCTCCTCTCATTGACTGAATGACAACTTCTCAGTCATGTTTGACGTTTTCCTTTACTTTAAATACAAATTATATCTGGCTGCTTTGCTGCAACTCTTGACAGAACATCCCTGACACGTTTCCTTCACCGTATTAGGTAAGTGAATTTCTAGAATTATCCATATGTTAAGTGTTTGTGCCCAACACAGCTAAACTGCTAACAGACGTTAACTGCAATGATTCAGCCGACGGCCAGCCTTCAACCATAGTTCATGTATGTTAGCGAGCTAGCAGCGGCTAACGCTGAGCTAGCGGCGGCTAACCGCTAGCTCCGAGCTAGCAGCGGCTAACGCTAACCGCTAGCTCCGAGCTAGCAGCGGCTAACGCTAACCGCTAGCTCCGAGCTAGCCGCGACCTTACGCGGAGGCTAGCGGACTTAGCCACCGGCTAATCCGCCGCGACGCTAGAGGGAGTTAATCACAGTCAACAGACCAGCACTGTAGTTGAAACATAAAGTGGCAGTCTTACACGTTGTGATAGTATTGGCGGATAGTCGAGCGGCAAGTAACGTGGGCTGCCACACCGGAGGCCAGGGTTCGAATCCCGGTTAGGGCAACATCTTTAATGAATGAGGCCTGCCTCGGGAACATGGGAGTACAGCCAAATGATTCACATGCAATTTAATATATTTAATTTTTTTTAATGAAATAAATAATGAGCTGAACACTTAATTAGTTAGTTGTATTAATTATGTTTCATAACATTATTTGACACGTCTACTTGTCTGTGTTTTCCTGCAGCCGATCCAGACAGACTGCAGTGACGTCCAACATGAGACAAAGAGCTGTAGTAAAGGGACAATTTGAAGGTCTTCACTTCATGACTGTTTCCTTCTTACAGCCTCAGTGTGTTAAGTATTGAATGTGTTAAGTATTATAGAATGTTTTTCTAAATGTAAGACTGTGCCGTAAACTGTTGCTCAGATAGAAGCAATGACTTTTATTATTAAAATGATTATGATTAACAATCAGTTATTGTGATTTCCTGGTTCTTTCAGTAGAAGCCATTTGATTTGACTTGTTGTACAGAATGTATTTTGTGGGTATTGTGAAGCTGATGCTGGCTTTCAGGTGGAGCTGGGAGCGGTCTGCTGCATGTACCTGCCCTTGTGGGCTCGGAGCTATTCACATAACATAAGCACGCACACATCATGACGCACACATCACCGGCACAGTCAAAATTTCCGCAGGAATTTTCTAGTTATCTGTGCCGGTGCACTGGCTCCCATTGCTGCGCAATGGGAGCCAGTGCACGCCCCTGCAGGCAGGCACAGCCTGCCTGCAGGGGCGTGGCACATATATTGTTATTGCTCGGGCTTATTATTCTTATGACTTCTTCCGTAATTTTTCGGTTCGCTTCTTCTCCCAGAGTTTTGGAGACATATAGACCAATTTATATGGAGACGTGTGCATTGATTGGGACAAGTGTGCTATGTCTCACATAAGCGATCCGTCCAACGGGGCGAGAATAAACGGCGAAATTCCCGCGTCTCGTAACATGGAAGTGAATGGAGAAGCCCGGAAAAAAGCGGCAACATTCCAAAATGGACAGCTTGGCTTTGCTGAGCGATCACTCAGCCGTGCTTTGGAGTAGAAAAATGCTTTGAAGTTTGTACGAGGCACGGGAAGTGTAGCTTCGTTTGTCTGAAAACGGCGTTTCGATAGCTTTTACGGTTTGGTCGGGGTCGCAGTTTACGTTTTGGTGACATTTTGGAAAAAAGTTCAAAAATCGGCGTTTATAATGGGGCTCTATGGGGCCACTCTAGCCGCACTCTAGGTTCAGAGTTTCGTCGAAATTCTGAAAAAAAAAGGTTTCAATCTCACGTGGCGGCCACAGGTTTTGAGCTACAGAGATAAAAACTACATAAAAACGTAGGGATTTTTGTTGCCTTTCAGATGATGTGTGTTTTATTCACGTGGGACGTACGGTTGGGACAGCAGGCTCCTCCGAGCGAGGAGTGCGCCGACAGCTTTTCGAATTTTTCCCCATGCGTGTGTATGTGGAAACCGAGAGGGATTTTTCGACGATTTTTCGAGTCGCACACTTTCTTTCCAAAACGACTACGGCCACAATTTTGGCAGTACGCGCGTGGGAACAACACTAAATTGTAGAAAACCCTCGGCCGACGCTCACGATGCGTTCGTTTTCCCGATAGGACTTGTAGTTTTTGATTTATGAGCGTTTGTTCGGACGGGCCGAGCTGGGGTTCACTTTTTTTGGGGGGATTTTCTGACTCAGGCAGAGGTGAGAAGGAAAAGGAGAGTTCAGCAGCAGGTGCCCCTGGTGACCATGGCAACGGCCCCTAACGAGCATGCAGGAGGAGAGGAGCACATTCACACAGACGCAGAGTGGCAAAACATTATGACCCCTGAACCGATCCTGATGAACAAACACATCGCAGGTGTGCACACAGAAGGCTGAGGGACACAGAGGGAGATTATCTGCCATAACATTATCACCCCCCCTCCCCTTCCCACTATAGCATTACAGACACAGATTGACAAAACATTAGGGACTCTCCTCAGTCTATTACAATGAGGAGGCAGAACACCCCCCCCCCCCCCCCCTTGAGTTGTTGCTTTCACACAGCTGCTAATCATAGCTCCTCTCATTGACTGAATGACAACTTCTCAGTCATGTTTGACGTTTTCCTTTACTTTAAATACAAATTATATCTGGCTGCTTTGCTGCAACTCTTGACAGAACATCCCTGACACGTTTCCTTCACCGTATTAGGTAAGTGAATTTCTAGAATTATCCATATGTTAAGTGTTTGTGCCCAACACAGCTAAACTGCTAACAGACGTTAACTGCAATGATTCAGCCGACGGCCAGCCTTCAACCATAGTTCATGTATGTTAGCGAGCTAGCAGCGGCTAACGCGGAGGCTAGCGGCGGCTAACGCTAACCGCTAGCTCCGAGCTAGCCGCGACCTTACGCGGAGGCTAGCGGACTTAGCCACCGGCTAATCCGCCGCGACGCTAGAGGGAGTTAATCACAGTCAACAGACCAGCACTGTAGTTGAAATATAAAGTGGCAGTCTTACACGTTGTAACAGTATTGGCGGATAGTCGAGCGGCAAATAACGTGGGCTTTCACACCGGAGGCCAGGGTTCGACTCCCGGTTAGGGCGAAATCTTTAATGAATGAGGCCAGCCTCGGGAACATGGGAGTATAGACAAATGATTCACATGCAATTTAATATATTTAATTTTTTTTTAATGAAATAAATAATGAGCTGAACACTTAATTAGTTAGTTGTATTAATTATGTTTCACAACATTATTTGACACGTCTACTTGTCTGTGTTTTCCTGCAGCCAATCCAGACAGACTGCAGTGACGTCCAACATGAGACAAAGAGCTGTAGTAAAGGGACAATTTGAAGGTCTTCACTTCATGACTGTTTCCTTCTTACAGCCTCAATGTGTTAAGTATTGAATGCGTTAAGTATTATAGAATGTTTTTCTAAATGTAACACTGTGCCGTAAACTGTTGCTCAGATAGAAGCAATGACTTTTATTATTAAAATGATTATGATTAACAATCAGTTATTGTGATTTCCTCATTCTTTCAGTAGAAGCCATTTGATTTTACTTGTTGTACTGAATGTATTTTGTGGGTATTGTGAAGCTGATGCTGGCTTTCAGGTGGAGCTGGGAGCGGTCTGCTGCATGTACCTGCCCTTGTGGGCTCGGTGGCTAACTATTCACATGACATAAGCACGCACACATCATGACGCACACATCACCGGCACAGTCAAAATTTCCGCAGGAATTTTCTAGTTATCTGTGCCGGTGCACTGGCTCCCATTGCTGCGCAATGGGAGCCAGTGCACGCCCCTGCAGGCAGGCGCAGCCTGCCTGCAGGGGCGTGGCACATATATTGTTATTGCTCAGGCTTATTATTCTTATGACTTCTTCTGGTACTTTTTCGGTTCGCATCTTCTCCAGAGTTTTGGAGACATATAGACGAATTTATATGGAGACGTGCGCATTGATTGGGACAGGTGTGCTATGTCTCACATAAGCGATCCGTCCAACGGGGCGAGAATAAACGGCGAAATTCGAGCGTCTCGTAACATGGAAGTGAATGGAGAAGCCCGGAAAAAAGCGGCAACATTCCAAAATGGACAGCTTGGCTTTGCTGAGCAATCACTCAGCCGTGCTTTGGAGTAGAAAAATGCTTTGAAGTTTGTACGAGGCACGGGAAGTGTAGCTTCGTTTTTCTGAAAACGGCGTTTCGATAGCTTTTACGGTTTGGTCGGGGTCGCAGTTTACGTTTTGGTGAAATTTTGGAAAAAAGATCAAAAATCGTCGTTTATAATGGAGCCCTATGGGCCACTCTAAGTCCCCCTCTAGGTTCAGAGTTTCGGCCAAATTCAGAAAAAAAAAGGTTTCAATCTCAGGTGGCGGCCACAGGTTTTGAGCTACAGAGATAAAAACTACATAAAAACGTAGGGATTTTTGTCTGCTTTCAGATGATGTGTGTCTTATATGTGTGGGACGTACGGTTTGGACTGCAGGCTCCTCCGAGCGAGGAGTGCGCCGACAGCTTTTCGAATTTTTTCCCATTCGTGTGTATGTAGAAACCGAGAGAGATTTCTCGACGATTTTTCTCGTCGCATGCCTTTCTTTCCAAAACGAGTACGGCCACAATTTTGGCAGCACGCGCGTGGGAACAACACTAATTTGTAGAAAACCCTCGGCCGACGCTCACAATGCGTTCGTTTTCTCGATAGGACTTGTAGTTTTCGAGATATGAGCGTTTGTTCTGACGCAGATTTCTAGGGTGCAGGAGAGAGGGGAGTGAATATATAGAATATCATGTACGCATAGCGTAGCCATGGCAACGGCCCCCAACGAGCAGGCAGAGCACAGGTGCGCTGAGACAGTGGAGGGAAAAGTGTCACGATCTGCCAAAAGATTAGGGTCTGTCAGTGTATTACAATGGGGAGGAAGAACACCCCATACAGGAGCACATTCACACAGACGCAGAGTGCCATAACATTATGAACACTGAACCGATCCTGATGAACAAACACATCGCAGGTGTGCACACAGAAGGCTGAGGGACACAGAGGGAGACGATATGCCATAACATTATCACCCCCCCTGCCCTTCCACTATAGCATTACATACACAGATTGACAAAACATTAGGGACTCTCCTCAGTCTATTACAATGGGGAGGCATAACACCCCATGACCCCCCCCCCACCTCCCTACATCTCCCCCTCCCTCTCTCCCTCCCTCCTCAGTTAGTGCTTTCACACACAGCCGATCTGCCAAAAGATTAGGGACTCTCCTCAGTCTATTACAATGGGGAGGCAGAACACCCCATGACCCCCCCCCTCCGTCTCTCCCTCTCTCCCTCTCTCCCCCCCTCCTCAGTTAGTGCTTTCACACAGCCGATCTGCCAAAAGATTAGGTACTCTCCTCAGTCTATTACAATGGGGAGGCAGAACACCCCATGACCCCCCCCCCCCTCTCCCTCTCTCCCCCTCTCCCTCCCTCCTCAGTTAGTGCTTTCACACAGCCGATCTGCCAAAAGATTAGGTACTCTCCTCAGTCTATTACAATGGGGAGGCAGAACACCCTGACCCCCCCCACCCCCCCCCCCCCCCCCCCCCCCCCTCTCTCCCTCTCTCTCTCCTCCCTCCCTCCTCAGTTAGTGCTTTCACACAGCCGATCTGCCAAAAGATTAGGGACCCTCCTCAGTCTATTACAATGAGGAGGCAGAACAACCCATGACCCCCCCTCTCCCTCCCTCTCTCCCTCTCTCCTTCCCTCCCTCCTTCTCTCCCTCTCTCCTTCCCTCCCTCCTTCTCTCCCTCTCTCCCTCCCTCCTTCCTCTCTCCCTCTCTCCTTCCCTCTCTCCTCTTTCCTTCCCTCCCTCCCTCCCTCTCGCCCTCCTTCCTTCCCTCCCTCCCTCTCTCCTTCCCCCCTCCCTCTCTCCCTCCCTCCTTCCTTCTCTCCCTCCCTCCTTCCCTCTCTCACTCTCTCCTTCCCTCCCTCCCTCTCTTTCTCTCTCTCCCTCCCTCCTCAGTTGGTGCTTTCACATAGCTGAAGCCATCCTGACAAGGAAACTCAGCACAGTTGCACACAGAAAGCGGCGGGAAAACTATGCCAAAACATTAGGAACACCCAAGCCATTACTGCAGTACTGTAGGTGGCCAGAACCTGACATTGTTACCCTCAGACTCCATTTTAGCGTTACAGTAATGGACAGCCAAAACATTATGACCACTTCAAGCATTACAGGACTATAGTACAGTGGCAGAATCTGACACTGACCCACCACTCCATTTCAGCATTACAGTAAGAGACTGCCAAAACATTATGACCCACTTCAGTCATTGCAGGACTATAGTACAATGGCAGAATCTGACACTGACACCCCACTCCATTTCAGCATTACAGTAACAGACTGCCAAAACATTATGACCACTTAAAGCATTACAGGGGCATATTGGAGTGGCAGAACTCTATGACATCAAACTCACAATGAAACACCACGCACACATCATGACGCACACATCACCGGCACAGTCAAAATTTCCGCAGGAATTTTCTAGTTATTCTTATGACTTCTTCCGTAATTTTTCGGTTCGCTTCTTCTCCCAGTTTTGGAGACATATAGACCAATTTATATGGAGACGTGTGCATTGATTGGGACAAGTGTGCTATGTCTCACATAAGCGATCCGTCCAACGGGCAGAATAAACGGCGAAATTCCCGCGTCTCGTAACATGGAAGTGAATGGAGAAGCCCGGAAAAAGCGGCAACATTCCAAAATGGACAGCTTGGCTTTGCTGAGCGATCACTCAGCCGTGCTTTGGAGTAGAAAAATGCTTTGAAGTTTGTACGAGGCACGGGAAGTGTAGCTTCGTTTGTCTGAAAACGGCGTTTCGATAGCTTTTTACGGTTTGGTCGGGGTCGCAGTTTACGTTTTGGTGACATTTTGGAAAAAAGTTAAAAAATCGTCGTTTATAATGGGGCTCTATGGGCCACTCTAGCCGCACTGTAGGTTCAGAGTTTCGTCGAAATTCTGAAAAAAAAAGGTTTCAATCTCACGTGGCGGCACAGGTTTTGAGCTACAGAGATAAAAACTACATAAAAACGTAGGGATTTTGTTGCCTTTCAGATGATGTGTTTTTATTACGTGGGACGTACGGTTGGGACAGCAGGCTCCTCCGAGCGAGGAGTGCGCCGACAGCTTTTCGAATTTTTCCCCATGCTTGTGTATGTGGAAACCGAGAGGGATTTTTCGACGATTTTCGAGTCGCACACTTTCTTTCAAAACGGACTACGGCCACAATTTTGGCAGTACGCGCGTGGAACAACACTAAATGTAGAAAACCCTCGGCCGACGCTCACGATGCGTTCGTTTTCCCGATAGGACTTGTAGTTTTTGATTTATGACCGTTTGTTCGGACCGGCCGAGCTGGGGTTCACTTTTTTGGGGGGGATTTTTCTGACTCAGGCAGAGAGGTGAGAAGGAAAGGAGAGTTCAGCAGCAGGTGCCCCCTGGTGACCATGGCAACGGCCCCTAACGAGCATGCAGGAGGAGAGGAGCACATTCACACAGACGCAGAGTGGCCAAAACATTATGACCCTGAACCGATCCTGATGAACAAACACATCGCAGGTGTGCACACAGAAGGCTGAGGGACACAGAGGGAGATTATCTGCCATAACATTATCACCCCCCCTCCCCCTCCCCACTATAGCATTACAGACAGATTGACAAACATTAGGGACTCTCCTCAGTCTATTACAATGAGGAGGCAGACACCCCCCCCCCTGAGTTGTTGCTTTCACACAGCTGCTAATCATAGCTCCTCTCATTGACTGAATGACAACTTCTCAGTCATGTTTGACGTTTTCCTTTACTTTAAATACAAATTATATCTGGCTGCTTTGCTGCAACTCTTGACAGAACATCCCTGACACGTTTCCTTCACCGTATTAGGTAAGTGAATTTCTAGAATTATCCATATGTTAAGTGTTTGTGCCCAACACAGCTAAACTGCTAACAGACGTTAACTGCAATGATTCAGCCGACGGCCAGCCTTCAACCATAGTTCATGTATGTTAGCGAGCTAGCAGCGGCTAACGCGGAGCTAGCGGCGGCTAACGCTAACCGCTAGCTCCGAGCTAGCCGCGAGCTTACGCGGAGGCTAGCGGACTTAGCCACCGGCTAATCCGCCGCGACGCTAGAGGTAGTTAATCACAGTCAACAGACCAGCACTGTAGTTGAAACATAAAGTGGCAGTCTTACACGTTGTAATAGTATGGGCGGATAGTCGAGCGGCAAATAACGTGGGCTTCCACACCGGAGGCCAGGGTTCGAATCCCGGTTAGGGCAACATCTTTGATGAATGAGGCCTGCCTCGGGAACATGGGAGTACAGGCAAATGATTCACATGCAATTTAATATATTTAATTTTTTTAATGAAATAAATAATGAGCTGAACACTTAATTAGTTAGTTGTATTAATGTTTCATAACATTATTTGACACGTCCACTTGTCTACCTGTGTTTTCCTGCAGCCGATCCAGACAGACTGCAGTGACGTCCAACATGAGACAAAGAGCTGTAGTAAAGGGACAATTTGAAGGTCTTCACTTCATGACTGTTTCCTTCTTACAGCCTCAATGTGTTAAGTATTGAATGTGTTAAGTATTATAGAATGTTTTTCTAAATGTAAGACTGTGCCGTAAACTGTTGCTCAGATAGAAGCAATGACTTTTATTATTAAAATGATTATGATTAACAATCAGTTATTGTGATTTCCTCGTTCTTTCAGTAGAAGCCATTTGATTTTACTTGTTGTACAGAATGTATTTTGTGGGTATTGTGAAGCTGATGCTGGCTTTCAGGTGGAGCTGGGAGCGGTCTGCTGCATGTACCTGCCCTTGTGGGCTCGGTGGCTAACGGGAGCTATTCACATAACATAAGCACGCACACATCATGACGCACACATCACCGGCACAGTCAAAATTTCCGCAGGAATTTTCTAGTTATTCTTCCCACTTCTTCCGTCCTTTTTTCGGTTCGCTTCTTCTCCCAGAGTTTTGGAGACATATAGACCAATTTATATGGAGACGTGCGCATTGATTGGGACAAGTGTGCTATGTCTCACATAAGCGATCCGTCCAACGGGGCGAGAATAAACGGCGAAATTCGAGCGTCTCGTAACATGGAAGTGAATGGAGAAGCCCGGAAAAAAGCGGCAACATTCCAAATGGACAGCTTGCTTTGCTGAGGCGATCATCAGCCGTGCTTTGGAGTAGAAAATGCTTTGAAGTTTGTACGAGGCACTGGAAGTGTAGCTTCGTTTTTCTGAAACACGACGTTTGATAGCTTTTTACGGTGTTGGTCGAGGTCGCAGTTTACGTTTTTGCTGAAATTTTGGAAAAAAGTTAAAAAATCCTCGTTTATAATGGGGCCTCTGGGCGCACTCTAGCCGCACTGTAGGTTAAGAGTTTCGTCGAAATTCTGAAAAAAAAAGGTTTCAATCTCACGTGGCGGCCACAGGTTTGGAGCTACAAGATAAAAAATACATAAAAACGTAGGGAATTTTTGTTTGCCTTTCAGATGATGTTTGTTTTATCACGTGGGACGTACGGTTTGGACTGCAGGCTCCTCCGAGCGAGGAGTGCGCCGACAGCTTTTTCGAATTTTTTCCCATTCGTGTGTATGTAGAAACCGAGAGAGATTTTTCTCGACGATTTTTCTCGTCGATGCCTTTCTTTCCAAAACGAGTACGGCCACAATTTTGGCAGCACGCTCGTGGGAACAACACTAATTTGTAGAAAACCCTCGGCCGACGCTCACAATGCGTTCGTTTCGAGATAGGACTTGTAGTTTTCGAGATATGAGCGTTGTTCTGACGCAGATTTCTAGGGTGCAGGAGAGAGGAGAGTGAATATATAGAATATAATGTACGCATAGCGTAGCCATGGCAACGGCCCCCAACGAGCAGGCAGAGCACAGGTGCGCTGGACAAGGTGGAGGGAAAAGCGTCACGATCTGCCAAAAGATTAGGGTCTGTCAGTGTATTACAATGGGGAGGAAGAACACCCCATACAGGAGCACATTCACACAGACGCAGAGTGCCATAACATTATGACACTGAACCGATCCTGATGAACAAACACATCGCAGGTGTGCACACAGAAGGCTGAGGGGCACAGAGGGAGACGATATGCCAAAACATTATCACCCCCCCTGCCCTTACCACCTATAGCATTACAGACACAGATTGACAAAACATTAGGGACTCTCCTCAGTCTATTACAATGGGGAGGCATAACACCCCATGACCCCCCCCCCCCCCCCACCTCCCTCCCTATCTCCCTCCCTCCCTCTCTCCCTCCCTCCTCAGTTAGTGCTTTCACACAGCCGATCTGCCAAAAGATTAGGGACTCTCCTCAGTCTATTACAATGGGGAGGCAGAACACCCCATGACCCCCCCCCCCCCTCTCTCCCTCTCTCCCTCTCTCCCTCTCCCTCCCTCCTCAGTTAGTGCTTTCACACAGCCGATCTGCCAAAAGATTAGGGACTCTCCTCAGTCTATTACAATGAGGAGGCAGAACAACCCATGACCCCCCCTCCCCCTCCCTCCTCCCCCTCCCTCCCTCCTCTCCCCCCTCCTTCCCTCCCTCCTTCTCTCCCTCCTCCTTCCCTCCCTCCTTCTCTCCCTCTCTCCCTCCCTCCTTCCTTCTCACCCTCTCCCTCCCTCTCTCCCTCTTTCCTTCCCTCCCTCCCTCTCACCCTCCTTCCTTCCATCCCTCCCTCTCTCCTTCCCTCCCTCCCTCTCTCTCCCTCCCTCCTTCCTTCTCTCCCTCTCTCCTTCCCTCTCTCACTCTCTCCTTCCCTCTCTCACTCTCTTTCTCTCCCTCCCTCCCTCCTTCCTCAGTTGGTGCTTTCACATAGCTGAAGCCATCCTGACAAGGAAACTCAGCACAGTTGCACACAGAAAGCGGCGGGAAAACTATGCCAAAACATTAGGAACACCCAAGCCATTACTGCAGTACTGTAGGTGGCCAGAACCTGACATTGTTACCCTCAGACTCCATTTTAGCGTTACAGTAATGGACAGCCAAAACATTATGACCACTTCAAGCATTACAGGACTATAGTACAGTGGCAGAATCTGACACTGACCCACCACTCCATTTCAGCATTACAGTAAGAGACTGCCAAAACATTATGACCACTTCAGTCATTGCAGGACTATAGTACAATGGCAGAATCTGACACTGACACCCCACTCCATTTCAGCATTACAGTAACAGACTGCCAAAACATTATGACCACTTAAAGCATTACAGGGGCATATGGAGTGGCAGAACTCTATGACATCAAACTCACAATGAAACACACGCACACATCATGACGCACACATCACCGGCACAGTCAAAATTTCCGCAGGAATTTTCTAGTTGTCATTATAAAATCCACTCTACAATCCATAGCCTCACTATGTTTAAAATGTTCATCAGCAATTTAACAAACATTAAGCTAGCTAACGTCAGTAGCTACTTTACATACCGCGACGTGCTTTTTCGTGTTGGAAGACGAGTTCTGGTAGACCATGATATCATTTGTTCATGGAAGTGCACAACAAACATTTAAACTGAAACGAGTCACTTTTTGTGGCAAAAATCTCAAACATGGGAGTTTCTCCAGGTGTTTCTCCAGTTTCTTCCTGCATTGTATGGATTGTATGGCATAATGTAGCGAATCAGCAGACAGTTAAAAAAAAATAAAAAAAATAAATAATCAGCTGACGTAAGCTAAAAAGTAGCGAGTAACGAGAGCATCAACAGAAATGTATGGAGTAAAAAGTACAATATTTGTCCTTCAAATGTATTGGACTAAAAGTATCCCCCAAAAATAATACTCAAGTAAATTTACTTTGTTACTGTCCATCACTGACTAGAATGCAGCATCATTACCAGTAATGAAGCTATTGGTGGCTGTGGTCAGAGAGGAGTGTGTGATTCATCATGTGGTTAATTATTGATGTGATCATGTTGATGTAGAAGGAGCCATGTGGAGTTCAGTTACATATTTCCTCATTAATCACCAGTGTCTTTATTTCCCTTTACTACCAGAGATCACACAATGTATGGAAGCGTCCAGGGTTGGAGTTATAATCTGAGTTTAGTTCAGGTCTTTAGAATAACTAACATCAGGGTGGAGGGTGAACCACTACCTCAGCATCTCATAGTTTTGTCACGCCGGTAAGATTTGTTAGGACACAAACTCAGAACACAGACCAAAAGACCCGTATAGGAGCAAGTGACTAGTTTATTGGTTTGAGACAAGAGATGAGTGAATGGAGCTGGCGGTGGAATCTCAGGAGCGAGCTGGAAGACTGCAGATGGACGGACGGAGCTGGTGGAGATCAAAGGGCGAGGTGAAGCAGGATTAGACGAGGAGGTGAGTCCGGGGAGCTGGAGACAAAACACAGGAAATTAGCTCAGGAAGCTCAAGGGAAAGAAGGCTAGAATCGCTATCAACTAACTATACCACAGAGGTAAGCTGACGATCTGGCGACGAGTGGATGAATGAACCATGCTTAAGTAGACGGGAAGAGTAGGTGGCTGATGAGGCTCCATTGCTCGCAGGTGTGAATGTAGGTGACTCCAGCTCCGCCCAGCTCCAGACCAACCTCAGGGAAAAGACAAAATCAAACGAACCAGGAAACATAGATCCTGACAAGTTTAAGTAATTATTTATTTGTAGTTTGTTTATTCCACCATTGACTGTACCATAACTGTATGTACAGAATCTCTTTATATTTCTGCACATTTTATCTCTCTATATTTTTTCAGAACATTCTTATTTTCTTTATATTTTTTTTCAAATGTGTATTGTGTAACTCTTTTTTTCTTTTAACCATGTCAAAGTTGTCATTGCTGTCTGTATATATATTTGCCAAATTCCATGCTACTGCGACAAGGAAATTTCCCAAACGTGGGATTAATAAAACATATCTTATCTTATCTTATAAATTAACATGTTAAACCAAAGCCATGACAATGGTCCACACATTAATCAGCTCTGTTCTCAGTTCTACTGTGCCCCAGGTGATGTGGTGGTTTATGTTCAAGCAGAGAAACTGAGATCAGATCTGGAGAGGCATCTGGATGAAGGTCTGAACAGGCCTTTAGTTCTCTAGCAGAATTAGCAGCTTGGTCACTAAATCAGGCCGTTGTTCTTTTTGTTGGTAAAACTTTGCAGGTAGACTTTGAGTCAGGGGGCGGTCCAGGTGTTAGCAGATCAGGTTAACATTGTTTTAACAGAGGTCTATTTTTCTATCCACTGCATGTCTATATAATGTTTTCATATCTATATAAATGTAGTGTATATTAAATGTAGTGTATAGTGTGTTATGCAGCCTCCTGGATGTATTCCTTACTAATCAGTATTTATACCTACTGACTGTAATCAGTGTCTTTGATTATATTGGTGGTATATTGTTTCTTTTTTCTGCATACATGTAAAAGAACCAGCAACAACAGCTTCTGTTAACAACATCTTTTCCATCCTTGAGATTATACGTCTCAGTTAGAGCTGGAGGGACTGAACTGGTGAACTACTTAGGAAGCTACTGTAGCTGCACAGAGATGGAGACTGTTGTGATGGTTGATAGTGGGATCATAGTGGGATCATTAATAACTAAGGAAACCATCATTCTCAGTCCTGAATGCAACATGTGTTTGTCTCTGTGTGGACAGACATGATGAGAGCTAATTGTTGATGATTGGTCCACAGAGTCCACCAGCAGAGCTCAGAGGTTCTCAGTGGTCAGTCTGCCCAGCAACATCAGACACAGCTGGACTCCATCTTTCTGGTCTGTACATGTACAACAACTACTTTCCATCATCTCCATGCTGCACTTTGTAGACCAGTGGATTGTCAGTGTGTCCAACATGGATCTGATGTTTGTCTCCATGATTTCTGTCTGCTTGTGTCATTCATATGGTATTCTGTTCCAGCTGCTGGAGGACAACATCATGACTTTTGTGAAGAACGAGCTGAAGAAGATCCAGAAGGTTCTGAGTCCAGATTACCCAGAATGCTCAGAGAGTCAGAGGGAGGATGAGGAGGTGTTGGAGGGTGAGGATGAAGAGCAGAGGAGGAGCAGCAGAGATTTATTTGTGAAGATCACAATGAACTTCCTGAGGAGAATGAAGCAGGAGGAGCTGGCTGACTGTCTGCAGAGCAGTAAGAGGATTTCTCTAAACATTGAAGCTGCTGGAGAAATGGGACATTTACTAATGTCTCCAGAGATGAACCAAGATATATTCACACACTCATTCTTTAGAGCAATGACATGTTGGAATATTTACTGGAGAGTTTATTCATTCATCTTATTTCTTGTTTTTTCGTTCAGGACATGAAGCTGCAGTTTGTGGACGTAAAGTTAAATGTGCTCTGAAGGAGAAGTTCCAGTGTGTGTTTGAGGGGATTGCTAAAGCAGGAAACTCAAGCCTTCTGAATAAGATCTACACAGAGCTCTACATCACAGAGGGAGGGACTGCAGAGGTCAATGATGAACATGAGGTCAGACAGATTGAAACAGCATCCAGGAAAGCACACAGACCAGAAACAAGCATCAGACAAGAAGACCTCTTTAAAGCCTCACCTGGAAGACATGGACCAATCAGAAGAGTGATGACAAAGGGAGTGGCTGGCATTGGGAAAACAGTCTTAACACAGAAGTTCACTCTGGACTGGGCTGAAGACAAAGCCAACCAGGACATCCTCTTCATATTTCCACTGACTTTCAGAGAGCTGAATGTGATGAAAGAGAGAAAGTTCAGCTTGGTGGAACTTGTTCATCACTTCTTTCCTGAAACCAAAGAAGCAGGAATCTGCAGCTTTGAAGAGTTCCAGGTTGTGTTCATCTTTGATGGTCTGGATGAGTGTCGACTTCCTCTGGACTTCCACAAGACTGAGATCCTGACTGATGTTACAGAGTCCACCTCAGTGGATGTGCTGCTGACAAACCTCATCAGGGGGAAACTGCTTCCCTCTGCTCGCCTCTGGATAACCACACGGCCTGCAGCAGCCAATCAGATCCCTCCTGAGTGTGTTGACATGGTGACAGAGGTCAGAGGGTTCACTGACCCCCAGAAGGAGGAGTACTTCAGGAAGAGATTCAGAGATGAGGAGCAGGCCAGCAGGATCATCTCCCACATCAAGACATCACGAAGCCTCCACATCATGTGTCACATCCCAGTCTTCTGCTGGATCACTGCTACAGTTCTGGAGGATGTGTTGGAAACCAGAGAGAGAGGAGAGCTGCCCAAGACCCTGACTGAGATGTACATCCACTTCCTGGTGGTTCAGACCAAAGTCAAGAAGGTCAAGTATGATGGAGGAGCTGAGACAGATCCACACTGGAGTCCAGAGAGCAGGAAGATGATTGAGTCTCTGGGAAAACTGGCTTTTGATCAGCTGCTGAAAGGAAACCTGATCTTCTATGAATCAGACCTGACAGAGTGTGGCATCCATAGAGCAGCCTCAGTGTACTCAGGAGTGTTGACACAGATATTTAAAGAGGAGAGAGGACTGTACCAGGACAAGGTGTTCTGCTTCGTCCATCTGAGCGTTCAGGAGTTTCTGGCTGCAGTCTACATGATCCACTGTTACACCAACAGGAAGACAGAGGTGCTGGAGGACTTCTTGGGAGGAAACTACAATAACTCACCTCTGGATGAATTTCTGAACAGAGTCATGATTAAATCCCTGGAGAGTAAAAATGGTCACCTGGACCTGTTAGTTCGCTTCCTTCATGGCCTCTCTCTGGAGTCCAACCAGAGACTCTTAGGAGGTCTGCTGGATCTGACAGAGAACAGTCCAGAAATCATCCAGAGAACCATCAACAACCTGAAGAAGATGAACACTGATAAAATCTCTCCTGACAGAAGCATCAACATCTTCCACTGTCTGATGGAGATGAACGACCTCTCAGTTCATCAGGAGATCCAAGAGTTCCTGAAGTCAGAGAACAGATCAAAGAAGGAACTCTCTGAGATCCACTGCTCAGCTCTGGCCTACATGCTGCAGATGTCAGAGGAGGTTCTGGAGGAGTTGAACCTGTATCAGTACAACACATCAATGGAGGGAAAACGGAGACTGATCCCAGCTGTGAGGAACTGCAGAAAGGCTGAGTGAGTCCTGATGTGATCATTAACAGAATCAATCAGTGGAGATTAGTAGTTTAGTTCTTCAGACGTTCTCATTCTTCTTCAAACAGTGTTCCACTTGTTGACTGCAAACATCACAGTCAGTTGTATTTAGTCCCAGATGTTCTCCAGCTGTTTAAAGCTGTTCTTCTAGTTATTGACTCTTTTCTTTCTATTTCTCTGTCTTATTATTCTCTCCATCAGTAAGTTAGTTTAGCTGAAGCAGCCTCTGAGGCCTCACGTTACAATGATGAGAGGATATTGAAGGCTGTTTCTAGAGTACAGAATAATCCTGAAGTCAGTGAAGTGGCTCCACATCAACATCTATCTAAAGCTTGTTAAGATCAACATGAGCCACCGTAAACTACTGATCATCCCACACAGAGACTGACCCATCAATGGAGCATTTTATTGACTGAGTTCAACGTTTCATTTGAAGGAGAGAAGTCCAGTCACATGGTCTTGTTTTTACGTCTTTCTTTCTATTTGTTTCCTGTCTTGTTGCTGTAGAGAAGAGTTGAAGCAGGAAATGCTCAGAGGTCTGAATATATAAGCGCAGAACGGTAGAAGTCTGACTTGTTAAAGAGATGTGAAACACACAAAGGTCAGAGTTTAGTTTGACAGATAAAACCCTGAGAACATCTTTGTGATGACTTGATGGTGAAAAGAATTCAACCTGATTGTTTGTTCATTGTGTTTGTGCTGAACAACTAAAGACAACATTTGTGTTGGACTAAAGACTAAATGTTCCACTTGTGGACTGAAGCTGACGGCAGCAGGTCCACAGCAGAGATCATCTTTCCAACTGGAACTGTTCACTGAGCTGAACTCAGTCAAAAGATCCAGAGTCCATTAAACAGTGAAGACAGTCCAGATGTTTGTCTCATCCAGATGTCCTCATGATGGGATCAGATTAGGGTTGCCAACCGTCCCTTGAAAAACAGAATCGTCCCGTATTTAGAAACAAAAGTAGGCGTCCCGTATTGAGCTGAAACAGGACGCACTTTGTCCCGTATTACAGAGAGAATCCAAAATAGTGTAAAATGTCAATGGAATGAATGAATAACAGGACGCTTTATATGAACATTTACGGTAAACTTATTCCCAGGCCGTCTCCTGCTCTGTGACCAATGAGCTGACAGCAGGAATCCCTCTCATCTCATTGGTCGAGGTACTGTTGCTTGAGAAGAAGATACCAGAAGACAACAAAGCAACAACTTTTCCTCACACTTTCTGTTTGCACTTTTCTTATTACTCTATTACAAGAGGAATGTTCTGCTTTCTATTGTTTTCTATTCATTTCTACAGTTTTAAGTTCAGCAGGACAGGTTTCTGTTTTATTCTGTTCATCTGCACATTCAACTAAACAAAGGTCTGAGAGAGATGATGAGAATGATTGTTTCCTGTCAAACACAGTCAGAGAAGATGAGCTGAACCACTGATGTGGAGACAAAATGTCCAACAGGATGTGTCCAACTGTCCACTCATCAAACCCATCATGTTCATAGAAATGTCTTCTTCCATTATAACAGATTTTATTTATTTGTCTCATGACAGACTTTCTAACTGTGGACTCTCAGAGAGTCACTGTGAAGTCGTGGCCTCAGCTCTGAAGTCCAACCCCTCCCATCTGAAACATCTGGACCTGAGTTACAACAAGCTGGAGGATTCAGGAGTGAAGCATCTGTCTGCTGGACTGGAGAGTCCAAACTGTAAACTGGAGACTCTGATGTGAGTTTTCATTTATTTTCTTCTCAGGCTTCTGAAGAATGGAGATCCAGTTTAGACGAGTTCTCTTGTCAGGACTGTCAGATAGAAAAGGAGCTCAAAGAGTTTAAATGAAGGAGCATATGTTCCTGAACATCAGCAGGTATCTCCTCAGTCATCAGACGTGCACAGGTACGGGCTATTGTTGCTCTGGAAACAGCCCGTTTGCCCTTAGTAGCTGAGCTGCCCCTCTGGAGAGAGTGCCTTTTTATTTGCTGTTGTGTCTCCATCAATACAATGAGCCCATAACTGGTAAAGTAGAAGTGTTCATTCATTCATTCATTCATCAGCTGGAACAGCTTGTTCCTGTGGTTGAACAGGAAGTGATAACGTGATCACCAGAGGTGGGAAGTAACCAAGTACAAATACTTTGTTACTGTACTTAAGTAGATTTTTCAGGTATCTGTACTTTACTTGAGTATTTCTTTTTCTGATGACTTTTTACTTTTACTACATTTGTACACAAATATGTGTACTTTCTACTCCTTACATTGTAAAAACAGGCTGGTTCCTTTTTTAACCTCCACGGATGATAAGACGTAAAGGACGTGACATGATGGGACATGACTAGAGCATGGGACTAGAGAAGGAAAGTCAATGATGTGCTCATAAAATGAGCGGCCTGTTGGTGATACCTGTTGACCTGATGCTGATGCTGAAGGTGCCTGTTATCAATCCATGGAAATTGACAGGGGACTGACAAACTGAGCCTAGAATTAGACCAGTGGCTTCATATTTAGTAAAAAGGTGATCTATGCACATGAACACAGTTGTAAAGATAAATACCCTCTGATACCCTCCATCAGCTCTACACCTGTGTTCCTGTCTTCTTCTTCTACTGGGTTGAACAGGCAGCCTGTTGACAGCGTTGCCAAGTCAGCTTATTATAAGTGACTTTGGGCTTGTTTTCCTGTAAAGTCTCTTACAAATATTGGTCGTCACGGGTCACGGTTTCTTGGGGCTGGTTTCTAAAGTGTAGTTGCTTATTTGGGCTTGTTCCCAGATCCATAATAAGTTGTCAAGCAGATGTAACCCCTTGAAAATTACAGTTGGGTTTATTGCATGTATTTTATTGTTGGCTGGAGCCACTAATTTCATTAAGTGTGAGTTCCTTAAGAGAGCTGTGTCGAGACTGTAGTTGCTTTGAGTAGCCACAAGGTGGTGCTTCATGTATAGTCGATACGGGAAATTCAGTGAAGGTGCGCTTTGCATGCTGGGAGCTAGATGCTAGTCAAGCCCGACACCGATGCCACAGCGATCTTTTAGGAGCGAGACTATGAACGTTTATGGGAGGAATATTGTTTTATTTTCATGGACACGAGTTGCAAGTTGTTTTTTGAGTGTTTATGAGAGTTCCAGGACGACTGCGACCGGAGAAATTGCTGTGACTGTTTTCTTTACTGAGGACTCCGGTGAGTTGTCTGGTTGTATGCTATGTGCTAATATGCTAGTCGATAAGCACATTTTCAGTCATTGTGAATGTTAATATTGAACGTTGTTAAAAATAAATGTTGCAAACATGTTTCAATGGGTAATATGCTGAGTTGAGTTGTAAATGTAATTGTTCACATGACGACCGTAATTTGCACTGCGCCATTTTTTTAGACGCCATGTTCAAGGTTGATGAGTGTAAATTGTCCGCTAAGGTTTATGATATATTTACTAATGTAAACACTGTGTTAAGTTCATTTTTTGAGATGGTTGAAACACGATATGATGAGATGATGAACACTATGATACAGATAAGAGATAATGATTTATGCAACATGGTTCATTTAATACTGTAAAAGACTCACATTAATGGAGACTTGAGGTTTTTTATATATCTCATAATACAGTTATTATAGGTTGCATTTGAGTATAAGAAATATAATTCTGAGCAGAAATTAGTTGATAACCTGATTATTTGTCTCGTGAGATCTGGCAACACAGCTGTTGATCAGTTTGAGCTCTGCTGCCACCTAGTGACTGGAGGCTTGTAAACTGGGTGAACAAGGGGGTGTAGTTGTATATGTCCATCAATTTACAGTGTTTATCAGCTCCATGAATAAAGTGCAGTGATATTGAGTCCAGTTAAGGCTCAGAGTTGAGCAGGCGGATGGCGTGTGGATAGAAACTCTTCTTCAGCCTCTCAGTCTTTGTCCTCAGGCATCAGAAACGCCGGCCTGATGGCAGTAGAGAGAAGAGAGAGAGTCCGGGGTGACTGGACTGTTTCAGGATCTTCTTGGCCTTTAACCTGCAACGAGGAGTCCAGGCCCAGGCCATGCAGCTTAGCAGCCAGTCTGGAGGGAACTATGGTATTGAATGCTGAGCTGAAGTCAACAAACAGCACTCTCACATAGTTTCTCTTACCAGTGTCCACGTGGGAGAGGGTCTTGTAGAGGAGGAGGTTTATGGCGTCATCTGTGGATCTGTCCGGCCGGTATGCAAACTGTAGTGGATCCAGGGTGGTGGACAGTGTGGAGGTGATGAATGTCTTGATGAGTCTCTCCAAACATTTCATCAGCACAGATGTGAGGGCTATGGGCCTGAAGTCATTGGAGCTGCTGGGTGTGGTTTCTTTGGGACAGGGACTATTGTGGACTTCTTGAAGCAGGTTGGGATCACACACTGTCTGAGTGAGAGGTTGAATATCACTGTGAACAGAGGAGCCAGCTGATCAGCGCAGGTTTTGAGGACACGCCCACTAGTCCCGTCTGGTCCAGCTGCTTTCCTGGTGTTGACAGGATGTCAACATTGTCGGGAGAGAGTGTGGACCTCTTAGCTGTCACTATGTCCCCTGCTGTTGAGAACACTCTCTCTGATGGTACTGAAGATCCTGGCACAGCGAGGCAGCATCTTTCCATCTTTGCAAGACAAGGGTATTTGCATTCATTGGTTTTCCACCATGTCTTCTGACGTAGGGCAGGGTCCATGTGAGACAGGGACTTGAATCTGGGATTCAGGGCAGTAGCTCTGTGAAGGTAGTCCTGCAGAGTAGGGGGAAGTGTATCTGGGCTTCAGGTCCTCTCTAATGGCAGCCTTGACATCTTGTG
Source organism: Planiliza haematocheilus (assembly GCA_005024645.1). Taxonomy (NCBI): domain Eukaryota; kingdom Metazoa; phylum Chordata; class Actinopteri; order Mugiliformes; family Mugilidae; genus Planiliza; species Planiliza haematocheilus. The sequence goes on from SRSE01001449.1 coordinate 138,437, forward strand.
TGATGGTGCTGTCTTCCACACTTGGAGCCATGGATTGTAGAATCCTTGTTTTCAGCGGCAGGATCATTGATCCAGATGGTGAAGTTTCAGTGCTCAGCAGAGATGTGACAGTTTGATGATGTTCTTTCCTCAGGGTTTTCTCAGTCAGTGCAGAGTATATAGCTGCCTGCTGCTCCAGATAACGCTCCACCATATCATAAGTGGAGTTCCACCTTGTTGGTGCATTATGTATGAGCTCGTGATTGGGTAGCTGTAACATGTCTTGCTTTGTCTTGAGCACGTGAGCAGCTGTTGTGCTTCGGTGGAAGTAGGAAACCACCTTCCTGATTCTCCCAAGGAGCCGATCCATTTTATTGACTGAGATTCCCTTTTGTGACGCCAAATTCACGACATGTGCAAAGCACCCTATCTGTGGGCCCAGTCCTGCCATATTCACTGCATTTATCTGATTTTTTGCATTATCAGTTGTTACTGGAATATTAGTACTGGGCCTCCTTAACTTCCATTCTTCAACTGCTTGTGTCAGTACCTGAACGAGATGAGTGCCTGTGTGACTCTCGTAGAGGGGGCGTGTCTGCAGCACTAGACTTCTCATCTCCCAGCCTTCAGTGATGAAGTGAGCCGTTATCGTCACGTAGCTCTCCGTTCCCCTGGACGTCCACCTGTCTGTTGTGAGCGCAACAGCCGACGCTCGGGATAGTTCATCCACAACTTTTTCTTCTCCCGCTCGTAGAGATCTGGCACTACCTTCTCACTGAAGTGTGTGTGCGATGGGATGTCGTAACGCGGCTCAAGCACTTTCAGCATGTTTTTAAAGCCCTCGTTTTGCACAACTGAATATGGCCTCATGTCTGTAGCTATAAACACGCCGATAGCGTTTGTGATAGCTTTAGCCCGGTCGGATTGCGCAGGGAGAGGATGCTTAAATGCTGAGGTGATGAGCGGTTGTTGGCCAGCTTTCGTTTTTCGACCAGTCAAACACCCGGGTGATGTCGCTTCAAATGAGTGAACATGCTCGATGTGTTTCCACTGTCATATGGCTTTCTTGTGCCACAATGCCTACACACAGTAGCAGTTTTGTCCACTGACCTCTTTCCTTCGTCATCATAGTTGACAGGGAAGCCAAAATGCTCCCATACAGGGGATTTAAGTGTCGCGGGGCGTTCAAGCTCCTCCTTTCCTACGCTCGCCATGTCTGCTCTCCTCCTACTTTCTCCACTGGCCGCAAGCTGTATGCGGACGGAGCACAACTGTTTTTGTTCCCCCCTGGAATCAATCCGCGGATGACGTGTGTCCTGAACTGATGACGTCGATCTGAACGGATCACGGATCAATGATGATCCGTTGCACCACTACCAGTTTCTGACACTGACCTCTCATTTTATTTTTACTGGACAATCAAAACCTTTACATTTTATTTCATTTTGTAAATAAATACCTGAGGAGGAGGATTATTGCATTTAAAGTAGAGCTGTGGTCATTTATTAAAGTAACCTATATTGTTAGAGTTACATACGTTATAAAAGTGACATAGAAAATAGTTGACATGACATGTGACTTGTTGGAAGACACACTTGAACATGTCAACTTGTCCTTTAACATTTGAATGACACAAACCTCCTGAGACACCAAATCCAGGAAGAAGAAGGTCCTGGAATCAAAGAACTAATCAACAGTTTGTAGTCCAACATGTGTGAGGAGGAGATATTGATCCTGGAATGAGGTCAGCAGCATCTTATTGATCTGTGTTGACATGAATAGTTGTCTGAATGTTGTGCTGACGTTTGGATGATGTCTGTAGAAGGCTGACATGATGAAGATCCACAATAACACAAGGACAAAGTCACTCTAGTCATTTTAGAGACAGCTCATTGATCAGGACACATTTCAGACCTCAACACATCTGATTGATCATCAATCATTTCATCTTTTATTCTTTATTCAGATTGATTTACTTTTTAATTTCAAATTATTTTAAACATTTAAACATCTTTGGTCCAATAAGTCTTTGGTACAGGCTAAAAGCGGTTAGTGTGTAACCACAGACAGTACCAGGACCCCTGACTAGGTCTGAAGTGAGTTTATAAATCAAATATAAATGTAAATAATGCAAACTAATACTTTGTTCTAAACTCTGTGATAATGTTTTGGATAGATGGCGGCAGGGCCCGAAGTTAACTTTTTTGGCCACAGTGTTTTTTTACCAGCCAAAATTTTTTTGTGCCTAAAAAAAGGTGAACGACTCAGAAAATGCATAAGAATTGTTCTTGAATACACATTAAAGTGCTGTCTGGTTATAAACCAACTTAACCAATATCATTTATGACTAGACCTACATAATGATTACAACTGTATCTGACCTGGTGTCGTGGCAGGCATTTAGAATAAAAAATACATAAATACAAACAGCCAGTAATCTCACTGACGGTCTCATTTATTTAGTTAACTGCAATCCATTAGTCACTGTAGTGTATTCAGTTTATTTATTTATTTTTTACATTAGATTTTAATCACATTTATATCAAAAGACTATTTTTAAGTTTGTACATATTATAAGTTCATGTTGCTTTTTAAAGACAAGAGTCTAATATTTTGACTGAATAACATTTAGATAAACATTTAGATAAACAACAACAGTCAGGTCACTTGCTCAATGACTGCATTTACATGGTGTTTAGTATCCCTATTGAGGCTTAGGTGTTAACATGGAACACAGAGTAACCCGGTCATTCATATCCCCGTATACATGATAAATACTAGTAACCCGTTTTCCGATCACTGCATCCTATCTGCGCATGCGTGTTTCACATCTTTTTCAATGTTTTCCAACGCTACCTAACTTGTTCAACGGAGCGAGGTGGAAAACCAGCATCACGTAGCTTTTCCGCAACAGATTTGAATACACGTATTTCGGCGTTTAGATGTTGCCATCTAAATGCGTCGTTATATTTAGTTCTTTCATTCATTAAAGGGAAAATTCAGTCTGTCGCTCCAGTGAGAAGTTCTCGTTGAAGACGTCACTCGCGCATGCGCAGACAGTGGGAAGCCGTCAGAAATGGTATACATGCTCCGTATCCCGGCTTCTATCGGAGTACTCCAGGCAGCAAAACCGGGTTTCTTGAAATCGGGAAATGAGCATATCCCAATTTCTGAATTCGGGATTTGGTGTTTACAAGGACAAACACAAAAACTGACTTCAAAAACCCGATCAAAATCGGGATCTAAAGACCATGTAAACGCAGTCATTGGCTACCTGATATCAATATGAATCCTTTTGTTCCAAAGAACCATATATATTGTATAATCACCTTATTATCATTCCTATGTATATAATATATATTCTTCCATCTCTAGTTTTTGTACACCTTTCAGTCGGGTTTCAGGCCTCATCACAGCACTGAAACAGCACTGGTCAAGGTAACAAACGATATCCGCCTGAACACTGACGCAGGAAAAGTCTCAGTCCTGGTTCTGCTGGACCTAAGTGCTGCCTTTGACACAGTGGACCATGTGATATTATTACAGAGGTTAGAAAACTGGGTGGGAATCTCTGGTGCTGCACTAAACTGGTTTAAGTCCTATCTTGAGGACAGGACATACTTTGTTGAAATTGGTAACTGTGTCTCTGACAAAGTGATCATGACTTGTGGAGTTCCCCAAGGGTCAATCTTAGGACCCCTCCTATTCAACCTATACATGCTTCCATTGGGTCAGATAATACGTAGAAACAATGTGTCTTATCATAACTATGCAGATGACACTCAGGTCTATGTGTCACTGACAGCAGGTGAACATGGGCCTGTAGATTCTCTCTGTCGCTGCATCGAACAGATCAGTGCGTGGATGCAAAACAACTTTCTCCAGTTAAACTCTGACAAAACTGAAATCATTGTCTTTGGCCCAAAGAAACAAAGAGAAAGTGTTATCAGTCACCTTGAGTCGCTCACTCTAAAACCTAAAAATCAGGTTAGAAATCTGGGGGTAATAATGGACTCGGACCTGAACTTTAACAGCCACATCAAAACAATAACATCAACAGCTTTTTACCATCTGAAAAACATTGCAAAGATCAGAGATATGGTGTCTAAACCAGACTTAGAGAGGCTCATCCATGCATTTGTCTCCAGCAGATTAGACTACTGCAACGGCCTGCTCACTGGCCTCTCTAAACGAGCCGTCAAACAGCTGCAGTACATCCAGAACGCTGCTGCTCGAGTCCTGACCAGAACCAGGAAATACGACCACATTAGTCCAGTTCTTAGGTCTCTGCACTGGCTTCCTGTCACTCAGAGAATAGACTTCAAAACCGCTCTGCTAGTCTACAAGTCTCTTCATGGACTAGCACCAAAGTACATCTCTGACATGATAGAGACATATGAACCAGCTCGAGTTCTGAGAACCTCAGGAACTGGTCTCCTGATCCAGACCAGAGTCAGGACTAAACACGGTGAGGCTGCCTTTCAGTTCTCAGCAGCCAAAATCTGGAACAGGCTTCCAGACAGTGTGAGACAGGCCCCAACTCTGACAATGCTCAAATCCAGGCTGAAAACATTCCTTTTTACCTGTGCATACTGAAAGTATTTTAACTGATCTTTTGCTTTTAAGTAATTTACATTTATGTTTTATGTGTTGATTTTATCTGCCCCTCTTTTTATGTGATTTTATGTAACTGTGAAGCACTTTGAATTGCCTTGTGTATGAATTGTGCTATATAAATAAACTTGCATTGCCTTGCCATTTATTCATATATTAATTCTGTAAATATTTTGCTGATACTATTTTTATTTATTTTACTCTGAAGAGGAACAAAAATGGACACAACGGAAGAGAAAGTTTGGTCAGAGCCAAAACCTTAGACAAAGGGATGTACTTAACATGTTCTTACAGACCTACATAGTAGCTCTACATTAACTGTGACATAACATAATTAGCGTTAGCATTGATAGTCGTTACATTTATATACCTGATCTGTCCGTATCTGCTGATCCGTATGCGTAGGCTTAGACACTCGTAAGCCAGGAAGTCTTTAGAAAACGAAAAGAATGAGCTTTGTGAAGTTGAACCATCTGATTTGTGAATTTGCAAAACAATCACACATTCAGATAGCTAGGTACGCATTTGTGAATGTCATGTTTCACGTGTGGATCATGGAACATGCATTTGTGACCATTTTGAGACTAATTTCACTCCATATTCATTCCTGGTCAACACACACATTGATGAGGACACATTTAAAAACCTCAACACATCTGATTGATCATCAATCATTTCATCTTTTATTCTTTATTCAGATTGTGGGACTGCAGTTTGTCAGAGATCAGCTGTGATTCTCTGGTCTCAGCTCTGAAGTCCAACCCCTCCCATCTGAAACATCTGGACCTGAGTCACAACAACCTGAAGGATTCAGGAGTGAAGCAGCTGTGTGGTTTTCTGGAGAGTCCAGACTGTAGACTGGAGGAACTGAGGTGAGTTCACTGTCTGTTACTGTTGTAGATCTGATATTAGGGCTGGGTGACAGTGACCACGTTTACATGTTCTTTAGTATCCTGATTTTGATCAGGATATTGAAGTATCCCGGCTTTGTGTTTGTCCATGTAAACACCATATCCCGAATTTAGAAATCGGGATATGCTCACATCCCGATTTCAAGAAACCCGGCTTTGCTACCTGGAGAACGATAGAAGCCGGGATACTGGAGCATGTAAACACCTTGACTGTGTCTGAAACCACTCCCTAACCACTATATAGTGACCACTCCATTTTGTAGTGGTGTCCGAATGTTTAGTGTCCACTATATAGTGAACGGCATGTATCCCACAATTCACCGCGAAATATAGTGACCATCCGATGGTCACTAACCGGAGCAAGATATCCCATCATGCATTGCCAGAGGTTCTCTTGGCGCGGAAAGTAAATTAAATACGACAGACGGACGGGAGACTGTGTACAAATGTCAGCATTCTATAGTTTATTTTATTAAATATTTCAAACAAAAGACTCTAATTCAATAAAAATGCAGTAGTAAATGGACAAGTATTATGTGAGACGACGTTAATGTGGTACGTTTTAATTAAGCGACAGCGATGACGTAATTACTGGCGCCAAGAGAAGTGTCCGAAAGTGTTCGAATTTTTTTTCCGTTGAGCTCACTATGTAGTGCACTACATTTATTTCTCCTATGTAGGGAGTAGGGAATGAGTGAGTGATTTCAGACACAGCCCTTATCCCGATTTCTGACGTCTGCCCACTGTCTGCGCATGCGCGAGTGACGCCAAGCGACGCACTAGAAATACAAACAACATGGCGGCAACGAGAACTTCTCACTTTTGGAGCAAGAGACTGAATTTTCCCTTAAAGTAATGAAAGAACTAAACATAACGACGTGTTTCGATGCAGAAAACACAGAAATGCTGATGTATTAAAATCTGTTGCGGAAAAGCTACGTGACGCTGGTTTTCCTCCTCGCTCCGCTGAACAAGTTAGGTCCCGTTGGAAAACGTTCAAAAAGACGTAAAACACGCATGAGCAGATAGGATGCAGCGATCGGAAAACAGGATACTGTTATTTATCATGTATACGGGGATATGAATAACCGGGTTTATCTGTGTGCAGAGATGGACAGAGTACTGGATCCCAGCACTTGAGTAAGAGTACAAATACTCTTGGTCAAAACTTACTCCGCTACAAGTAAGAGTAGCCCAGTCAATACATTACTTGAGTAAGAGTAAGAAAGTACTTGCTTTTAAATGTACTTAAGTATTCAAGAGTAAATGCTTTTAAATGTACTTAGAGTAAAAGTAAGAGTAAGAGTAAATTCCTATTTTCCTATTTCTTTTAATCTTTGACGAGAATGGACCTGACTGAATTAGTCATTTTACAATTTTTATACTACCTTGTATCTCTTGTTTCAGAAAACTCTTTGAAACACCTGCACTGATGTGCTTGCCTGTAGAACCATTCTGTTATACTGTACCAAGCCTTCCCCAAAATCTATAAAAATGGAAAGAAAATGAATGGAATCATCAAAGACGACAATGATGTCATTTCACATTTTATTAAACAATTTCTCCCCTTCCACACAGCATTTGAAAATGTACTTTTTCTTTTCGGGCTCCGCGTTGTCCTTTTTCACTCCGACAAAGTCGAACACAGCTTTAAGATAAGGCCATGGGTTTTCTTCCTCCGCCTCATAAAACTCCGGCTCATCATGTTCAGACTTGGATTCATCGGAGATTTCTTCAGCAGTCTCCATTGCCACCGCGGTCTTGTTTTGAGCTGCTTGGGTAGGGGATGACGTATTTCCGCTTTGACGTAAATCCCAGTTGAGAAGGTGTACTGTGATAGGTTTCCTTCTTTGACCGACACTGCGTGTGGCCAATCGCATTTTAGGGAAAAAAAACAACAAACAAAACAAACAGGCAAACCTAAAAGTAACGAGTATTCATGAGCCTTCTCAGAAATTAACTCGAGTAAAAGTAAAAATCTTTGCCTTGGAAATGTATTCGAGTAAGAGTAATAAGTATCAAAGAATTCTAGTATTTGAGTAAAGTACAAATCCTCAGACTCTGTACTTAAGTAAATTTACTCCGTTACTGTCCACCCCTGTCTGTGTGCCATGTAAACACCATATCCCGAATATGCTCAAAGCCGGGATAAGCCTCAAAATCGGGATACTGAAGACCATGTAAACGCAGTCAGTGTCAGGTAGAGTTACTGTGAAAAGTAATTAGTTAGGTTACTACGTTACCATCAATTAAAAGTAATCTGTTACGTTACAGCGTTACCTATGAATAAAAGTAACGCGTCAGAGTACTCATGCGCTACCAAACATTAAAAGCCGTTTGCAGAGCCTCTCACATGCTGCAACTCAGAGACACAGACACACAGCCTCCTTTAAATGCACAGAGAAGTCCTGACAATGAATAACGTCAGTCATCCAACCAAATGAACTCTGCAGGATAACAATACCAGGACAGACAGTCAGCAATATGCCACATAGCGTTTTATTCATCAATTATTTTTGATCAGTTAGAACATATGATCAAAATTCAGGAGTTTCATTTTGTTTGGTACTCATATGCACCTACCCAGCCCAGGTAGCCTATATATGAGCACCTAACTAGATTAAGAAACTCCTGAAGTAGTTTGAACCTGAATGCAGTTATGAAAGTGCATTTAATTGAGCTTAAGTAAACACAATCTGAGGTAAACAGGTAGCAGATTCAGATCCATTTAGAAATGAACGACCAGTCAACGATCTAACAGAAATTTGAATCACCAAGTGAATTTAATGTATTTGATGTAAAACTTTATTGTTCCTCAAAATGAAGACAAATACAAACTCATTTAAATAACTGTATAATGTTGAGCTTCATTCCTGGTCAACACACACATTGATGAGGACACATTTAAAACCTCAACACATCTGATTGATCATCAATCATTTCATCTTTTATTCTTTATTCAGATTGATCAGCTGCAGTTTGTCAGAGATCAGCTGTGATTCTCTGGTCTCAGCTCTGAAGTCCAACCCCTCCCATCTGAAACATCTGGACCTGAGTGGAAACAACCTGAAGGATTCAGGAGTGAAGCAGCTGTGTGGTTTTCTGGAGAGTCCAGACTGTAGACTGGAGAAACTGGGGTGAGTTCACTGTCTGTTACTGTTGTAGATCTGATATTAGGGCTGGGTGACATGGACCAAAAGTCATATCCTGATATATTTAGGCTGAATATCGATGTACGATATATAAGAATAACAAAAAAAACGTTATTAGTCCAACAATAGGGAAATTATAGTTTACAACAGCTTAGAGAAAAGGCAGAATAAAAAATAAGAGCATAAAGAGTAGCTATAAAAGTATATATTCAGAAAACTGTTAGGAACCTAAAACAACGTCTGTAATGGTCTCTGATGATTCTAAACGTGAACTATTCTTGATATGTTCAGTGTACAGGTCGGCATCAAACCACTCCATGTATTTTATAATTTGATCTCGTTTTCACGAGTGTTTAGCTGCTACTGTGATGATACAAAATACTGAATCTGTGTCTATAATAACCACCTGACATGGAAATGAGACATCTGTATTAATAAACAGCACCAGCATTTACATGCTACTGATTTTGATTAATCGTTTTATATTATAACGACTAATATTGACAATCATTGGGACAAAAAAATAACAAAATGAACAAAGTCTGCAAATCATAATAAAATAAAATGAAATAATAATAATGGCATAAAATACTGCGATTGCCTGGTCTAAACCATACTCTGATTTATTTATTTATTTTAGAAGGAAACACATTAAAGAACATGTATACTTATATTTATACAGCAGTATGTGCAAGGAAACAGATTAAAAACACATATATCAATACAGCTTTATTCATTTATTTTCTATATCCAGTTATTCCTGTTAGCCACATGCTAAATAAAAGGATAAAATATTGTAATGATCTCAGAGTGTAATACGAAATACATCAGAGTCCTTTTATTATCACTGAACAAGTGTACATCAACATTCTAGCACAACATCCGAGTATTACACACAACATAAATAGAGTAAAAAGTACAACAGTGCAAATATAAGTTCTGTTCTGTCAAAGTCCTCCGGACTAAATACTCACTGCAGAGCCTGGATGGCAGGCTAGCAGAAAACCCTTCCCTTCTCAAAGCAATTTCCCACCGCTTCTCAGCCCTTCATCTTTGGGAAACCTACATAGTATGAGAAAAGTTCGCTGATCATCTTTGAACACTCCGAGTAGTTAGTTCGGGGCAATTTAGTTAAATACGATTGACTTCTTGGTTGTTTGAAGGCTGGTTTTAACGCGGGACTTCATAGAATAATGCGCGGGACTTGTAGTATCAACAAAAGTATACATATTCTGATCTCAAAATGATGTTGTAATGATCACATACAATCAAAAGTAGTTGTTCTGTCTTACTTGTGAAAAGTAATCCCGTGGGATCGGGTTTCGCTTGTCATTCCACTGAAACATTTCCAAGCAGCACAAGAATGAGGCATCTTTCGCCGGGTGATAGCTGCAGTTTGCCTCCCCCAATATGGCGATGACGTTGACGTACGGCACAGCGCTCAATGAGGCATCTATGTATATATGTCTATGGAGTGAGCCACCGAGCAAACTGCTTTACGTTAAACGCAAACTGTTAAAAAAAAAAACGACAAATTATAGCTAACCAAGACTATACACAGAGTATTTTTGTAAATAAACTGGTTAGTTTATATATGTTAGAAATGTTTAATAGCAAGTTATTGCTAATGTTAGCTTAGCTTGTTTGTTTGTTGATACAAAAGGCTCCAGCCTTCAAGGCTGATTGCAGAGAGTGGTGCCTTGCAGGCTGGTTATTAGGCTAATGATGATTTCATATTGCATGTCATTATTAGGATCATTTCTACAATCAGCCTTGAAGGCAGCTGACTGAATAATGGATTGCAGTATGAAATCATCATTAGTTTCACCCTGGAGCCTGTGGTAGACTTGTAGTCAAGACCGCCTAAACCGAGACCAAGACACTACCAATTTTTCATTTCATTTCATTTATTTCAAACCAGGCAAAAACCACAACTCTCTTACTACAGAACAAGAACAGAAAGTTACAGGACACCATTTACCAGAACAAACAGACACTATAACAAAACAAAACAAAACAAAAACAAACACTGTTTGAAAAGGGGATGGCAGAAGCAAAGCTTATAGTTTCCATCCCCAGCCAGCACACAGACAAGACAAACACAAAGTTACTCCCTTATACCCTCAACCCCTCAATCATTTCATTTCATTACATCAATTTATCTCCTCTTCCCTTTTATACTTTTCAAAGACTACTTTTCTGTACTTAATTTTAAATTGACTGACACTTTGTTGGTGCAGTTTAAGTTTTCCTCTTAAGTCATACCTTTTACAACCTTCCCTGTCATGAAATAATTTTTGAATTATACTTGGAAGAAGATGGTTTTTCGCTTTATACATGATAAGTGCAGTTTTCAGTTTTACTAAGTCAAAAATTTTTAATGCAGAGGCCTTAAGAAAAAGTAGATTAGTGTGATCATTGAACCTGACATTGAAAACTGTTCGTATGGCTCTTTTTTGTAATATAAATAGAGGCAACAGGTTGGTAAGACCACAGAGTAAGACCAAGACCAAGACAGACCAAGTCAAGACCAAGACTAGTTCAGCTCGAGACCGAGACCAAAAAAAACAACCTAGTTTTTGTTGTCATGATAGGCTCATAGGGCCACAGAAGAGGACTTAAGTCTCAGCCATTATACATACCACATCCAACATTTAATAAAATAAAATATATAGTAATAAAATAAGGCTGCATTGCATGTTGATCATGTAGGCACCACCACCATCTATGTTAATGACATTTGAATGAAAATGAAATGC